>JAOBRB020704729.1:1750-25935 GCA_027575285.2 Zoanthus pulchellus | reverse complement strand
TTAAGCCTATATGCAATTTATGCAAACTATTGCATGCTGTGGCATTTCGTGTTTAGTGTTAGGAGAAAGAAAATTGCTTGAACGTTTTTGACTAGAGTTTAGTTTTAGCTAGCTAGTGCTATATGTAGACAATAATACACGCTGGCGTGAACATGTTATGAATTTTATCTTCGAGTGGTAAAAATTGTTTCCCCTCGAGAAGATAAACTTCATATATTCCGATGCTAACGTGCTTAATGCTTAATTTTCTTTTTATTACATAGATATTAGTGTTTCGAAAACAAAAAAACTAAACTAAAAAGGCGGGAAAAATAAAGAATGACGTCAACGATATCTTTACTAGTGAGGGTATAAAAAATTTGTCACTCGTTCCACGGATTTAGTTTTATATGAAATCCACGAGTGGCGTATTTTTCAGTAAAACACTCATATCTATATGTAATAGATAGAAATATCTTATAGTGATTGCGTAAAGAAGTATACCATACATGCATTTCGATAATAGCTGAGTAATGTTTTTCTTAATTATTTTAAAACGTGAGCTCGACAAGGAAATAATTTCTTAAAGTTCAAGTATTTGAGGTGATGATAGCCTACAATTTGCAATCCACGATTCGTGTATTCTAAATGACGAAAAAAGCTAATGAGTTTTGTTTTTTAAAGTCTGACATGTTTAATTCTAACTTTATACCATTACATTTTCCATATTTCTGCAATGTTTTCGACAAAACCAATTTCAAGATAAATATATTACAGAAATTGCCAGTTACGTATACGATAATCAGACTTTTCAGTTCCTAAACACCACAATCCAAATCACTATAAGTGAAGTATCGCAAAGTTCAAGTAATTGTTATGTGCTTTATCTCACATTCAAACTGATAGCAATTCGGTTGGTCAAATTTAGAAATTTTCCCTTTTTTTTGCTACGTAAAATATACTAAAATCAATAACTGTGCCATGCATATTTCTCAAAGCTAGATATACTAAAAAGTTGAAAACGTCTTTTTCCATTTTGGTTTGTTATAAAACTGTTTTACTCATTTGGGTGTTCCTAGCAATGTTAGCAGAAACTTATAAGCTTAAATTAAGGAAGTTTGTTATTTTTTTGTCCTGCGTGCAATTTAACAAGTGTTTTATATAATTGACGTACAATAAATCCCTTATAATCCACACAATCTTTAGAATGCCACTTGAGTATATATTGCACTTTTAACAGAAAACACGTTGCATGTGCCGTTGATTGAATAATCGACCGCTTGTAAGCCTGACAATCTACACCCACTTGCTGTCTTTAAAGATTCTGAACTCTCAAAAATGCCGAATTACATATAAATCACATTAGTTTATTACCTAAAATCACATAATTATGTTATATTCAGATAAAAACAACCTCTGCCTTGACAAAGAGATAAAGTTAAACGTATACGAGAGTCTCCTAAAATCATTTTCATATCCTAAATAAAATGTTTCTCCCAAGCAATGATTTGTAGAATAACGAAAGCTTAACATTTAAAGAAATCAAATCGTGTTTTTCAGTAAACGGATTTACTTAGGTATATAGATCTAGTTTCATGCATTGAATTCCCACCATTCTCTCCGCTTTTTATTGACAGGAACTAAAAAAAATTAAAAAGATGACTTTGCACGTACCTATAGATATCAATTATTATGCTTCGTATAACACCAGAAGGAAACACGGCGAAAATCACTTCGGTTATTGTGAGTCTGACTGAGTGTAAGTATATTAATTTTTTTTCCACAATTAGCCGTAAAATACCGCACATTCAGTGAAGAGCTGACTCGGGTCACACGATTGCAGTAATTTCATTTTGCAGATTGAGTTTGTTTCAAGGTCTACATAACGATGTCAGTCTTAAAAATATAAAGTTGCGACCCCTTTTTTGTATATTTTCGACAATATAACAACAGCAGAGAAAATTGTGAGCTAGGAAACGATTTTATTTTCTATGCCACTATCACATTTGTTACGAGACTGGTCTACATTTTTGTAACTATTCATATTGCGGTAAAAGGGTGCAATTTCAAGTAAATATCCAACATAATATACTTGATGTGTACTTCGTAACTGTATACGGGTGCGTTTTTTAAAATGCGTGCATTCCTAAAATTAATAAACTGCTACTTTGAATGGTAAAAGACAGCAGACATTTTTGTTTGACAAAAAAAAGATTATCAAGTTTAATACTGATTGAGAATATGACTAATTAGAATCTTAATGGCTCTGTCAAATTTCATTTAGTGATATGATTTATTTGACAGAGCAAGAAGAAATTTGTATATATAGTGGTGAAAAAATGAAAACTAGTTTTATTGCATGGTTTTTCTGATAATAATATTATTAACTATATATATGCTGGTTTTTATGTTTCTGGGTATACTTATTATTCTTAATTGCCTCTTTAAGTTTTCGTTAAGTGGAATCAGTTATCGAGCTATTAGCAGAACCGCATGAGCGATATGTGGATATGGTAAAAATAAAAGAGCTATAAAATATAGTTTTCTGTTTTTTTGTACAAAAACCTTGATGAGGGTAGTATTTTAAAAGTTGCATATTGAATTTATAATTTCTTTGTTCGAAACTCATCCTTAACACTCTGTTTTGCCTTTGTAAAAGATTAAGAGTAGTTGAAATACGAAGAAGTCCGTTGCAATATTCTCAGTATATCAATCATAAAACCATTCGGTCATGCACGGTTATTACGAAATGGGCATGCGCAGCTGGAAAAAAAAAGAAGCTATAAGGATGTGAAAAGTCCATTTCATTTCAACTTTTCTTGTTTTGGTCTTCAATTTATTGCTTTTAAGTATGTTATTCCAAAAAATAAATAAATTGGTTAAAAACCATCTATGGTGCAAAATCTTTTTGCCACTAAGACTCGCGAAGACTGACCTTAAAACGTGAATAAAGTTTGCCCTATGTTTATTACTTTATATAACATTTCGACTGGGAATTAAGTGACCAGTTTGGGAAGTCGGTTTATCCTTGTTTGCTCTGAACAATGTTTATCTGCCATTAGTTACGGCAATGGCCAGGATCTGCTCCCTACAATTCCAACGTAACATTGAGCGATTGCATGACTGATTAGATTTCATAGCGCAGCACATGATATTAAATGGCCGAGTAGAGGTTACGGGTTAATTTGGATACCTTTGAACTTACGAGTTGTGGCACATGCACATACCGACACACAGACGTATAAACATGCAAATATGTTTTTTTAAATATATTCTAGTTTGTAAAAACAGTTAAGGGAAAACTAATATACTAATAAACTAGATTTGGTAAATACACGTTTCTTCTCATGCTGCCATTGTTGTCAGAATGAAACGCAGGTTGCTCAACTTAAAAGCCATTTTAGCATTGTCATAGCTATTTAAGGATATTCGTACATATTTTTCACCCATCTTTTTACTACTTTTTTTAAAAATACAATAGAACAGTCACCAAACTCCAAAGTTTGGTGTCTTTGCATTTTCTGTCACTTGTATAACATCCAATTAAATGCTGATTAGTTTCTTGCATATTTGTGATTGGATGTTACTCATTCTTTTCAAGTAAAATGTATTTAGATTTTGTAGAAATGTCAATTTAATTCCATACAAACAAGTTTTAAATAAAATATAAAAAAATCAACGCATTAAAACCAATTTATATTTGTACTGTGTGGTTAAACTCTACTGGAATAATTCTATTTTGAAGGAAAAACTAGTTCTTCATTTCTCGAAAGGGAAAAAAATAGTATATTTTATATGAAGGAAGTAAGTGGTCGTACAACAAGGGTTAAACCTTCTTGTATCTACCAAGGAATGTAAATAATCCGAAGAAAACTTATCCTTAATCCTAAATAAGTTTTAAAGTGTTTTACTATTTCCGGTATTCGATAAAACAGATTCTATGTGAAATACTTACTTTCTGCATACAGTTTTATATGAGAATTCACTTCGAAAGAATCACGAGGCTCACATTTATTAAATTATAAATTAAGATTTTTTGCTGCATATACTATTGTTAACGAATGGGTTTCCTGTGGCTCAAGATAATACCGTGCACAAATTAATAAGTCGATTTCTTGGGCGAGCTAGCGAGCAAGCTGGCTAGCAATTTCAGTTTTAGCGCCTGCAGTACTGTCTATGTAATTAGCGGCTGTCTTCGTTTCTTGCTGTCTCCAGGCGAAGATGAGTTTAAGGTGTTGAATGTGACTTTATTTACTCGAGGAAGTGTTTAAGTTCGCTTTAGCAATATTTCTAGAGGAAAAAGTGTACTTTTATGTGTCTTTCAGCTTTCTTAATGTGCAAATTTCTTTGATAAATTGATATTTCGACGTGGACATCAGAGACCGTGGATCGATCGTGTTTTAATCGAACGAGATTTCATGTTCTTGAATTAAGCAAAGACGATTTCTCTGAATTATCTGTCACATCGAATCCTTTGGTCTACCGGATGACACAGAATAAATCTTTCGACGTAGCAAGTTAACGCTAGTTTCTTTTATTGCTATTTCATGTTTATAAACATTTGAATTGTTCTTCTAAATATATTGTATACAAAATCGTTCTAATGCTGATTTCATGTTTTTGTATGTCCGTATTTGATTTATTTTTGGTTATTAATTTTGGACTCAACTTATACTTGAAATAAATAAATAAATAATCCATGCGGTAGGCTTGGCTATGAACAACGACTCTTTGAAACTTTTTATCCATACAAAAACATTTTGCAGTCAGGATATCGCAGCACTTCACTTTCGATAGAAAGTTCAACGTTCAACGTGTGCTTATATTATGTTAACGAAAATAGTTATTACAAATAATAAGCCGTTTTTACGGATTCCTCGAACTTACTAGTATTTATTCTATTAAGACTTTCCTCTATTCTATGCTTATTTTACATCTTCTTGACGATGTTTCTCTGCAGACCTGATGCCTATGTGCTCGAAAAAGACTCATAATAATCAAAACAGTATAAATTTATCTTAAATTCGTATGCCTCAACGAATCGTTTATCAAGAATTGTTGCTCTTAAATTGTTCTTAAATTCTGGCCAATTTGAGCCTTGTTGTTCTTATAAAATTAACTTAGAATTTCAGCCCTGATAACTTAGTCTTAAGTCTTAATTATATAAAACTGAGAGATATGGTATAGAGCTAGTATAAAAGAAAAGATTTATGTTGTCACAGTCCTTCCTCATATTTTGATTTTAGTTATATATATGCTTGCAACAATAAAATAGAAATCATTTATACAATTAACATTGTAAGCGGGAGAGATACCACCATATTATTTTGATTTATGAATATATAAAACGATGATTATGACAACCGATCACTTTCTTTTTTGACGTCTCGTTAATATAATTCACAAAAACCATTTATCATCTTGCTCAGTTTTAAAGAAATATACTTTTCCTTGATAAAGAGCTTTCAATACCTACTTAAATGTTCCGAAAAATCTTTTTAGCCAGACTTAAAGTCTCCGTAACAGAATCTATTTTTGCTGTGACCTCTAACCTGAAAAAACTTATTTTGTAAATGTCGTTAAAGAGTTGATCAAATCCGGTTATAACCAATCCTACTATTTTGTAGTGTAGTGGCATACCATCTCGAAATGCGTATTAATTATGTTCTTTAAAACCTCAGTTTTCCTGCTATAATCTCTGAATCATTAGTCTATTTAATTGAGGCTCTTCATGATTTTCGCACACGTTCAAGGCATCTATCTATTTTTCGATGGAACGATTAAAGAAAAGCTGCAGTGACAGTAAAATAGTTGTAGAACTTTAAGCAGTTCAGAAGCGTGTTATGATGTTTCTCTGCCGTGTAAGATGTGGTGAATTGTACAAAGTTAAATCCCTTACTGTACTATTAAATTTATGAAAGATGTAAAAAAAAAACCAAAAAGCCCATTTGAAGTCTCATCAGTCAACTGCCGCCTGTTATGTTGACCGCTTGTGAAAAAATGTCATGAACTCACAAATATTGATTTTATTCAGTTTTCTTGGCGTTTTTGGACTCTGATTTCGAGTTTGCAAAACATCACGTCTTTTGTTTTGCTCGTGCGCTTCAGTAGTTATCACAGCAAGGTTAGTTCTTACCAATTTGTTTATTTTAGTTTCCGTACTGAAAAGGCAGACATGAATTATGACAAGTCAATAATCGAGATATTGTGGGTAGAATAAGTAAAATGTTCCAAAATGGTCTTGCTTCTTTGCGCTTCTTTTTGTTCTTCATCTTTACTCGGCCTTATACTTTCAAGCAATGGAAAAAGCCTCGTCTTGTATATAAACTGATTTGTTGCAGAAAAACCTAATTATTTTGTATGTTTCCGTAAATGTAAGCTCATTTTTCTTTCAAGTTATAGATGTATTTTTATCCTTCCCCGATTATTAGGTTTAGACTTTCACGCCCTATTCCGAATTGATACAATTCCGATGCAGACAACGAACTCTTAAAAGTCAAACGTCGACTATTTTACAAACAGGAACAAGATTGTTTTGATAGGCATTAACCTTATTCCAGTTATGACAAGAAAATTTGGGGTTTCTACACATTTCCTGTTTAACTGATCCCACTACCTGTTTTTCTAATAGTCTTCGCATGCTCTGTAAAGAAACTGTCCTTATCGCAATTGAAATCAAAACTTGGCGTCCACTAGACGTAAAAAAGCTTCTGTTTCTGATACTTGTCTTTCCGGTAAAAAAAAATTAATTACACCCGACAGAATGAATATACGCTATATCTGCGCCGTCGGCTGCTTTGATACATGCAGAAGTCAAAATGAGAATCTATCATATGCGTTTACGAAAAATCCTAAAAATTCAGTGTGTTATCATGACTTTCCAGGCCATCAAAAATTGTTAGAGTTTTCCAAAGACGAAAACCGTCCGTTATTCAAACTTGGACCTTTGATCTAGGGAAAAAAGGTATGCCCTTTGTAGAATAAGAGTAGAATTTATCTAATGAGAAAAAATTACTGCTCTCTGTATTTCAACGCAGCTCAATATTCGTTTTGTCTCGGTCGATTTTCGTGGGAGGTCATCTTTTAACTTAACTATCTGTCACTTTTAAATTTACAGTCTCCTTAGTTTCAGTTTCTGTAACTCTTTGATTTTAGTTCAGTTTATGAGCAATGCATGTCTTTTATTATTTTACATAAAACTTAAAGTAACGTTGCGTAACATTAGCAAAGTCGAAGTATGATAAACATTTGATCTTATGATAATATTGCTTTGAGACTATACTGTTATTTTGACGTTAGAGTTTTATCACTGGAAACTATGACAGACGTTGACTTAACAGCATCTTACAACTTGACAATACTTTACTAAAAAAACAAAATTTCCTCAAAATCTAAGTAGCTTTGACTAAAAACGTAAGCGCAGTTCATTTAAGTTCAAGTTCACGTTTATTTATGCGCCAAATTAGTTTACAACACATTGCCTCCTTTTTAACTTTATTTTGCACACCGTTGGCCTTACCTCTTCATAACTACTGAGTACTGAACTACTTCATGATATAATGAGATAGGACATAAAGGTACCAAAAACGATGCTTGAGATTTTTCCTTATCAGCCCCATATCTGCGAATTTCGGTTCTCTTTAATCAGATTTAATATTTATTCAAATATCATCATGATCAATTTTTTTTTATTATGGAACATTTGCTAAGTCTTTCATGTTATGATGACAAAGCTAGTCCGCAACAAATGACTACAATTAAAGTAATGAATGTATAACAACAATACATTTAATAAGTTAGTTACTATTCAATTTAAAAACATTATTTCACGGTTAAGTTTTTAATGATTTCTGTCTTTCAGTGTGGTTTAGTACTACTTTTCTTGACAGGTCACTTTTGTAAATATTAATCTATTATCGTTGATTGTAAATTAATATCAAAGTAATTATTTGTATTACTCGAGTACTTTACCCGCAGATTTTTATTTCTATTTTCTATATTATATTCTATTAAAACGCTGTTAAAATGTATTTTTATGCGTCTTTCATTGTTATTATGTAATTATATTACACACGGTTTGCACCATAAAAGTGTTAGGTTATCACTATTTTTACCGCCCGCATGATTGATGCCTTATGGCGGGAAACATTTTACTTAAGGCTATGCTCAACGTAAAATTAATTTTGTGTGTTTAAAATACGTTCTACTTATGAGTGAGCTATAATTGTATTAAGAATTTTTTTCTAATTTTAGTCTTTGATTGGCTATCATCATATCTTGTCGCTTCGTCTCTGAATACAGCGACAGGCAAGCTTTGTTTGGGGTAGAAATGAAATATTGTTTTTGAAAAATCAAAGCTTCTCAGTGTCAGTGATACGAAAATTTTAAAATTCTATTTGTTAGCGTTATTCATAGTATATAGTAGACTACCCTTTTCGCACTATTTTTGTTTTACCACAGCAAAGGCGTCATTGCCAGCCGGCAGCTAGAATGCATGACATAATTTACTTTTTATCCTTTTTATGCGCTTCGTGTATATTCTATTTTATTTCTAAAACAACCTATATACTATATAGTACGCGTGCTGCGTTTGGACTGTTAAGTAACCACAACTATGAAGAGAAAGAATCTTTATAGTATTCCTTTTTCACAAGTTATTTTATAAAATTAACTTTGGTTGTTATATACAGATTTTCTCACCATTCTCTCACCATCTGGCGTGATTTATCAGTTATGCTAGAAAATTCCTAGAAAAATAATTTTTATTGCTTATATACGCTCGGTTTTATAATGCTAAAATGTACCAAAATTTAAGAACATTCTGAGAACACACTCGAGGCTACACGAGGGAATGT
Source organism: Zoanthus pulchellus (assembly GCA_027575285.2). Lineage (NCBI taxonomy): Eukaryota > Metazoa > Cnidaria > Anthozoa > Zoantharia > Zoanthidae > Zoanthus > Zoanthus pulchellus. The sequence goes on along the minus strand of JAOBRB020704729.1, from coordinate 17,101 downwards.
CGAGAACTATATATTTACATTACTCAGCACCAAATAATGGTTGGTTACAAATATTCCATTGTGCCACATTGTTTTCAACAAAAGTAAAACTACATGGAAATGTTTTACAGCAATTTCCAGAAATCATTGTTTTCTCATTTATTCTATCTCTTTCTCTATCGCTAGTTTTGTATGACCCACTATTTATATTTCTCTTTGTTCTGGTTTGTTGTTCTTGGTTTTATTATAAAAAAAGTGTGTAATTTACTGTAAACCCGATAGATTTATATTAGAAATACTTTAAGAACATTTGAGATTAAAATCAAAGAAGTGAACATTCAGCCTTTGCCCAAAAATAAGACTTTCTTAAATAAAAAAGAATGCGCAGTGGTTTGTTTGAAGATGTTTAGTTTAGTTTTTTGCGATGTAATCAGTGATGCAAAATACTTCTTATGTGCTTAAAAGTATAGAAAACTATTTTTGCTTCATTTTTTTCAGACATACGAATCTGTTTTTAGATTTTAAGAATGTGTTCAATTTCAATAAGTTATTTATGTCTTTTTTTCTTGTTCCTGGTTAGCCGTTTGAATTTTAGTTAATTACAGAACTTCGTCGAGGTACACTCTCAGTTGCCGAATGTGGCTAATGGCCATTCTAAACATGCCGTAGTGTTCTAAAATAGTAAGATTCGTGCTTACTATTACTGCCATAATTATGTTCGTAAGGTTAAGACATGGAGAGGAAACGAACAAATAAGTTTTTTGTTCTTTGTAATATACATTTTTTAAAAATTTAAAAAAAGAAAAATCTGCTTAAGCTGGGGACACACAAGGCGAATTTCAGTGGCCGATCACAGCCATTGGCGAAATTCACTTAGTGCATGTGTCACCTAATGCGACAGCAAATTTCGATGTTCGCTGCAAACTGCCGTTAAAAATCGCCGGTATGTCTGGAATGTCAGATACGACAGATTGTTCGCGAGATTCGCTTGCAGTCAATTTATCTGCGATTGGCGTACAAATTGCCTAGTGACTAGTATGTCCCCAGGTTCAGCAGTTTTTTTGTGACTTAAATATTTTTATCTCAGTATAATATAACTGTAATATATTTTTGATAGCTGAAAATGCGCAAAGTACTCTAGCTTGCATACTCTTTGTTATTCTTTTTATTGCATGCATGTATGCATATGAACGGGGTTTTTTTTTCTAAATTATTTTTTCTTTACATTTTCATTTCAGCCAAAGGCATATATTGTTCTTTTACAATATTTTTTCTTAATTTTTTTCTGAAATATGTTTTGTTGTCTGAAAACTTGGCGGCAGTTTTAGCTAATTTAAATATGTAAAACGCTGCAGAATCTTACAAATTTTTTTCGGCCGTCTTTATTTCAGTATACTGCTTTTTTGTTAACATTTTTCTGCTTTGCCTTTTAAAAACTGTTGTGACATATACATTTCAAAATGTTCGGATTAGATCCACAAAATGCCAGAAAAACTCAATTTGTCATATTCTATCCATCCGTGATCTGTTGTACTTTTCCAATTCCCAACTTCTCTACCATACACGCCAAAAATGACCATTATATTAATAAAAGGAGTCCGTGTTTTTGGCTAAACAAAGCCCCATAATTTTTTAGTAGAATTAATTGTAGCAGTAATTGACAAAAACGTAATCAAACTAAGTATAGTGTATACAGTCAGATATTTCGTTCAAGCATTTTGAAAAATTCCTTATAAAAACATGTACTTTGAATTTATATGATAAGTTGGGAGAACCTTTTTTACATGGTGCATTTAATTTTTTGTTAGGAAATATTTTCTTGTTCTTAAATGTTATCAATCGTTGTAAAAGTGATGTAGAAGGGTTTCTTATAGCTAGAATTTGTAGAGCGAACAACACTCCGTCGTAGTCATAAGTTCTCTTGTTCAGCTTGCTTAGTTTGTTCCAAGTGAATAACTTTTTAAACTAACAATTAGTTCAGAGATTATTGTATCACACATTTCAACCCTTTAGTTATTTTACGCTTCTTCGCGTTGCTTTTGAATCAAAAATTATAAAAGTCATGGATTCTACTTGTTACGTCAGTACAGATTCACGTTTCACTATACACTCGCTCTGACGCCGCTTTTTTGCTTTTTCTATCATTGTCCCTGTAACTCAAATACGCTGTTCACTTTATGGCCTAACTTACAACAGTGAAAGACATAGGTTTGACAGGGAGAACAATAACGATATGGATATGTCGGACTACTTAGCAATATTTGCTTTTGAACAATACAGAAATCATGCCAAAAATTACATTAGGCTGTCAGTGGTCACATTTTCTTACACAGTACTTAGTCAGTGCTCAAGAAGTTAAAATATGTTGTGGGAAAGGGAAAGTGTGACCGTCTTCTCAATCAACACGTTTTGAAAAAATGAAGTTTGCGTCCTTGAGAACCTTTAGTTCATGTTGCTTTAGGGCACTTGGTCTTACTCCTTATTAAAACTTTTGGTTATTGAAAACAATAGATGCCATTCGTGCTAATGACACTGAATATAAAGATTCCCAGAAGCCATCTGGTTGACACAGTTGAGCCTCCGGTTGGGGGCTAATCGCATACTATAAAAACAGCTCGTGCAGTGTACTTCACCTCATAAATTGAGCCACTGAAAGTGAGTGCAGCAGAAGATCTTTTATGTGAGAGAAGATAATTATCGGTTAGTAGTTTTAATTTTATGTTAGTCTCAGTTTAGGTTTCAATAAGTACTGGATGTGATTTGTAGCTGCTGCATGCGATGACTAAATGATGCAACGATTTTCAATCTCAAAATTTGCTGAAATTGAATTTGATGATGGCAAAACCCATTTTAATTGTCTTCAATATCTATGAGTTATGTGTTCTCTAAGTTTGTTCCCGTAAACATTGCCTTACTAATAATTCTTAATTAATTGAAAAGCTTAAATTTTATTTTAAAAAACATGTTTGCATGGAGTTTTTCGATGTGCCACCAGTTTGTTCTCTGTTGAATTGCTCTTTTCACCACCCACAGAGTTATTCAACGTTATCTTCATAAAGCAATTGTTAATTAGCAACCCTTTAGATTAACTTTAACCTTCTCTTATAATTTTTTAAAGTAAAATGTAGTATTATAGCATATTTCTAACGTCTATCGCTTCTGAGCGATATGGTACTTTGACTTTGAATAGGTTTTGAGTATTTGCCGTGGCTCGCGAGTAAAACGAACTCTGTTTTACTGTTAGTTACTTCATGATCAAAGAAATCTTTTGCCCCACACGAAGTTAATGCTTAATGGTGTAAATATTTTTAACTACGAACAAAGACAATCGTGTCTGTATTCAATTTACAAAATATAAATGACTGGTACTATCGTTTATTAGAAATTTACAAAGTAAATTTGTGCATAAACCCTGCTAGGGGCCTTTTAAATTAGTTTATTTTTTGTTTTCACTTTGCAAAACAGGCCTTCACTTATGGCTGTCAATGTAACGAAATTTAAACAATGTGTAAATTTAATTTAATTGCCAAAATATGTCCATGGTAGCTTTATCTTCATTAATCAAATCTATGACAAACTGTAAAAGGAAAAGAAAGCAAGTGACAATGTTTACACAAAGGAGATATTGAGATAGTAAAGTATAATACGAAATACTTGATTATTTCGTGTCTTTAATTGTTGTTGAGAGTTTAAAGCAAAAAGCAGTCTTTTAGGCTTTCTTTGTATCACAACCTTATTTAATTTTTTTCTTGCTTCTACGTGCACTTCGTTTATTTTTACAAACTGAATAATAAAAGAAGTGTTAATAGATGTTTTATTCAAACATAAACAGCCATTACCCCATATTCCACACGTAGAATAAACATCGTCACACCAGAGATAACACAATGACTGACATGTCTGACAGTGAGAGTTGATTGATTGTCAACTTGTACTCAAACATCTGCATTCGTGCTGGTTATCTCAGCTCCTCCTCGGTAATTTTAAAGTGTTATGTTGGCCGACGCGGAGCTGTGTTCAACTTCCAATTTTAATAACAGCTTTGTAAGAACAATGAAACTCTGATTGGCCGAAAATTAAGAACAAATTAAGAAGAAGCTCTGGCTGAGGCTGATAAAAGTGAAAATGTATTTTGCAGACCTAGATTGAAACTTCACTGAATCTTGTAGTTTACGTTCGTTATGTGCACACAGTAAAAAAAAATACATGAGCATCGTTTCACACTTAGTATACCTACTATTGTTCCAACTGAAACACGCGTATTCATACCCTAAGATCAGTACTGTTCTTCGATCCCTTTTTCCATTATTTCAAACCGATCACATGAATAAGAACAAACTAAGAACAAATTGAGGTTGCAACAACCAAAAAAATTAAGAACAGTGAACCTCTGAAAAATTTACTGGTCGTGGTTGTATAAAAAAGCATGTATTACTGAAATTAGCCAGTATTTCCTGTAGCATTGATGTTATTCCTCAATGGCGATAACGTGTCTGTAACAAGGTGCTAAATCTGGAAAATATCACAAGAATACAATTGTAAAGCGAAACATTTCAAAAATACATGATCGAGATTTTCTTTGTGGAGCGCTAGTGTGTATGTTCGGATGTCAAAAAGGGGAATAAGAAGTGTATTCAGTTAGAGTGTAATACTGATCTAATTACAAATATAAAACTGGCAGGTCATTAGGAAATGCCTAGCATATTTTGTATGTTACTAGCTATAGATTCAGTTTTGATGGCATTTACTACACACTACTTGTTTTACTTGTTTTACCTTTTAAGCTACGGAGACAGTAAAACTGTAGTTATTTATTAATGATAATAAATAGCAGAAAATTGATTAGTATAGGCTTTTAAGAAGGTTGTTCTTTACTCTTATTATTATTATTATTATTATTATTATTATTATTATTATTATTAATAATGTTATTATTATTAATGTTATTATTATTATTATTATTATTATTATTATTATTATTTTCTATTCGATTTCCTTCATGCCCAAAGCAATACTTAGTAGGGTTCTTTGTATTACTGGTCTTTTCAGGCAAGATAACGTCGCAGTTGTATTTGCTTTGGAGATTCTGGTTTTTACACTTTTTGCCAAAAATGTGAAAATTATAAAGAATTAAATTAGTTAACTGTAAAACTGGAGAAACGAAAGCAGTTGACAGGTAAATTAACATTGCATTATTTGCCTTAACTTATGTCAAGACTTAAGACTCGACTAAAAGTAAAAAGAAAATATCACAGTTTTAATGTCTTACATTTTAAGTTGCTAGGAGGTTTCAATAAAAATCCAACTTTTCCAATTGTAAATTAATATAGTGAAATTCGCTAATGAAATATAAAGTTAAACCTTTCAATATATTTTTAAACTTTTAAAATCATTTCAAATATTCGAACTTTGGGGACTAAATCTATCTCATTTAGCGTCACTTGAAACATCTGACAGGTATTCTGAAAGACCGAGTAGTATATTGTTTCTAGTTTTAACAAACGAAATAAACTCCTAAATATCCAAAGTGATAAAAGTATTGATTCCTCATGACTCAATAATGATTGCGTGGTTGAAAAACTAATTGGCATTTTTCTTCTAATAATTTGAATTCCGAGTGTAAAAATAAACACTATTATCTTACATAATAAGTAACGAAAGTCTTCTTTATTAACCTTTTTGTGTGGGACTAAATGCATGAAGTGTGCCAACAAAATTATTGTTGAAAATGAATTGTATTTCTCCTTTTTCTCTCAAACTTTTGTTCTTTGAACTAACTAATTATTAAGGCAAAAAGTTTATTTTCTCGACCCCTCATGAAGCATTGGCAAATCATAATCTTTAATTAAAAAATCTGGAATATTTACTTCCTATGAAAAGAGTACTTTACGTTATAAAAACAATTGTTTACGTAAATTTCCTGGAGAGTTTATATCGGCCTCAGTTGCGTTTGTTTCATCGCCGTGGTAGATGTAATATCAATTTTTTCCCATTCTAAAATAGAAAAGTAGGAAATCGGCAGTTTGAGAGTGTCCTTGTTAAAAGCTTGTTATTTGTTTGTATATATTGCTTTTAAAACTCTAATCATTTCTTGTTGCCTTAAAAATTGATGTTAAAGCTCAACAAATCTGTCGATAAAATTTTCACTGCTATTTTACAGGTTTAAGAAATGATAAAAATATTTAACGCATGTCTTTTATCGAAATACAACAAAACGAACAAACGTACTTCCTGTTAAGATAGTGGTGTAATCGTTTGTGTCGAGGAAGGCGTGTCATTAAGTTTAATCGTTTATTCTAGTTCAAAACAGAAACCTCCTGGATTCCTTTCTCTTGCCTCATACTAATAGCCGCACGTGCCTTTAAATAATATTTGGAACGCGTAAGTGCTTGTACTCAGTTGTACCCCCACAACATAAATGGGTCACGATATTACAGCCTCTTCAAATTCCATCTAGTTAGTACGTTATCAAATATCAGTCATTCGGAACAAGTGAACTTTGTAGAAAATAAGATAATTTAGTCTTGCAGCTGTTATTTGAATCTTTTGTTTTACTTAATTGTTTTGGTAAATTGTTACTAATCCATTTTACCCCTTTACTCTACGGGAAATACAGTATATACGAATCATTCATTGCCTTACCAAAAACTTGACCAAGACACGAGAAGCCTTCGTCATAAACATGTAACTTATTAACTTGTTTGCTCTTTTAAATAACGATGATAGGCATGGCTGGACGACCTTTAGCGGTCATGTGCATGCCCGAAGTTCTAGTTCCTTGCTTAAAAATCTTAAGTGTGGTGTTAAAAGAAGATACTCAACTGATGCGAGTGCCGTGTTAACGTCGTGTCAGTGCTTTATATAAAAATACCTGAGCATGAAATAACAAACCATAAATCTTAATAGATTGAGCAAGGACTTTCAAACATTTGTGTGGAATAAGAGGTGATTTTAAAATATCTATAAGACTTTTTTCGCTTTATGTCGTCTTTCTTTAACTACACATTTCGAGCAGAGGGTCACGAAATATCGTTAATAATAACGTTTTAATTGATCGTGCTGGTTTTCCAATTAGTTTACAAACTCAAGGCAAGATACTATATTGCTTTTAGTCAACCGATTTGTATCATAAAAAATTGTAGTCTGTGCCGTTTTGACCAATAATACTAATATATTTTTCAGATTTGCAAAGCGTGATCCCCTCTGTTGGCATTGCACGCAATTTTAAAAGAGAAGGTAAGAAACCGGACGTTCTAAAAGGTTGTTTGTTTCCCTGTATTTTCTCTTTCTGATTCGTTATGATATAAACCGGAATGCCCGACAAACTCTGTATCAGAACCAGATCTTCCATGACTATAGTCACGTTTTGTTGTCAATTTGCATTCGTTTACAGTAAAGTTCCACTAGAACGTTTCTTTTTCCCACGTACAATTTTTAAGCAGATTTCAAGGTTAAGTCTGAAGATTTCACATTGTATACTCAGGATTACTCTTTGCGTTTTCATACAAACAGCTGGAGTACATCACAACAACGCTAACACCTAACTTGTGCGTTATGGCTTTACTTATGAAGTATTGATCTTCTAGTATAAGCCAGTGGAAAATGGCTGAAATAGCTGTCGATAAATGTGCAACTTTGCCTGCTGTACTAAGTACTTTTCTGTGGTTCTAGAACGTGGCATACTTGGCTCAAGGCACTAAAAACTGCTTGTTGTTTTTATTAGAGTCGGCAAATGAGATAAACATACTTCGGTTTTAAATAGCTTTTAAATTTAAAACCTCTTACGCACGAGAGTATTAAGCACATAGTATTATTTACAATTGTCGTGAAATAATTTTTCTCTAATACAAAAGGCAATCGCTTTGTTTCAGTTTACCTTTAAATACCCCTAATACTGGCTCTAAACAGATAATGAGAAAAAATCGTTGCTGACAATATGTTATCGGCTATAAGGTGTATCAGTGCTCGTTAATGCGCTTCAGTTTTAAAGTTTGGAATCGTGCAGAGTTTATTCCAATGCCAACATCGATTACTTTATTCTGTATTCTTTATCCTTGTTCTCACATGACGGAAACTAATAATCAAGTTGTCACATTTTACCTTTTTATAGAGGGTTTTTTTTGTCATCTTCAAGGGTCTATTTAATTTACTTTTAATAGCCGATGTAATTATTTGATAACTTCCGCTGGTTGTGTAAAAATAGACCTCCTACTGTGTAGTTATATACTCTAAACAAAGACCCTGGATCAAAAACGCTTAGAGCACACGCTGCAAACGTTGGTGATACACTGTCTGCAAGCAAGATTACTCTTTTGAAAGGTAGATTTTACTAAACAAAAAGTCAAAAAGACAATCTGTAAACACTGGCCTCAAATAATTACAAAGTATTTTTTTTAAAAATATGCTTATAGATGGTTTTACTTGCTGTGACATTTACGACGAACTGTTGTTGTTTTTGCGTTTACCGCTTTTAAAGGGTAGTCAAGCATACCTTTCATTTTCTTGCTGCTCTGTAATCAATGCTGTCTTTGCATGAGTTGTTTGTAGGGGTCGCTGCCTTTGGGGGTAAGTTGTGATCATGTCACCTCAAGAGAAAGGCGACTGAGAATGTTGTTGACTAGTTGTACAATTAGTTTATAGAGTCCTGCTGAGTGGCGCTATTGTATCTGCTGGAGGCCTTAAAGAAAAAGCGGGCCCTATTATCAATCAAAGCAGATTTGCAACTTGATATAACTATAAGTATCCTAATTGGCCTTGCCGTATACTGACATATAAAAAACTTTCAGCTACTTCCATTTGTACTGTCGTGAGTTTGAAATTTGGTTCTCATTGCTGAAGTCATCCACTACAAAGTTAGTGGTTTATTGTTTTGTTTTACAACGTAATATAGGAAACGTATGTTACAAGTAGCTACTCAAAATCTAGAATATCTACAATTGTAATTGTGCAATGCGGATTAGATTGCGTAAAGCACTGTGTTTGTTTATCATTGATCCTAAAGTTTTATATTTTTGATTTTGAAAACAATTTTTTTGAGCTCTAGAAGTCACTATGAAAACTGTATTGACGACGCAGTTTGCTCTATTAGTAACGAGGCTGTTATTTTCTTTCTTTCAGAACCTTCCTGTGTTGTCAAAATGAGGTTTGCCATCAACATTTGCCGGTTATTGCTTATAGCCACAGTACCACTCTATATTAGTGGCCTGTACTTCAACAGACCTAATCCGGAACGAAAAGTATTGTCTGTGAAAGACATGGAACAGTTTAAAATGATGGAGCAAAGCCTACTTAGATCATTAGGCCTAAGTTCTCGTCCGAGACCACGACAAGGAGTAAAGATTCCACGACATATGATGGACTTGTATTACCGCCACATGGAACACCCAGACTGGATATCTACAAATTTTAGATTCGACGGCAAATGGACTGAAGCAAACACCATTAGAAGTTACTACCATGAAGGTGTGATTCTGTTCTAAATATCGATTGTAGTCTAGATATGTACTGAAAAAATACGAGTTTTTCGATTTTTATCTGTTATATTTATTTTATTACACAACATTTAGCTTTATATTTTCCTGCGTATATATCTTTGCAGATGACCAAACTGACATGATGTCTGGAAACAAAGGTACAGCGTTTCTCAATTTCGACATCTCATCTATGCCCAACCACGAGAATGTAACAACAGCTCAATTACGTCTTTACCGTCGTAATAGCCAAAAAGAAAATGACAGCAATTCCACGCCGCCAATCAATAGTCATCGTGTCGTTATTTATCAGGTCTTAACACCTGCTACTGAGAATCGTCCTGCCAATCTTCGATTACTTGACTCGCGACAAGTTTATGTTGGTAGTAGCGGATGGGAGACCTTTGACGTCCTTTCGGCAGTTCGACATTGGGCTTTCAGGCCCAAGGAGAGTTATGGACTGGAGGTTCATACATTTCAGGAAAATGGTCGAAAGCCGAAGAACTCAGTGTTTATACTTTCGAAAAACCAAGATAATAGCAATCTTAATGAAGACGAATGGAATGAAGTAAGGCCTTTGCTTGTGTCTTATAATCATGATGGACAGGAATATAGAAAACGAAGACAAAAGAGAGCGGCCCTTGTGTCCCCTACTGCAGCAAGGTCAAAGAAAGACTTTTGCCGGCGTCGTCCCCTTTATGTGAACTTTGCCGATCTTACATGGAATGATTGGATAGTGGCTCCTCCGGGGTATGAAGCTTATTTATGCAAGGGAGTTTGTCCCTTTCCAATCGATTATCATTTGAACACCACCAACCATGCTGTTGTACAAACTGTTGTTCACAATATTAACCCTAGCGCTGTGCCTGGAGTCTGTTGCGTACCAACGTCTTTAAAGCCAATTAGGATGCTCTACCTTGATGCTAACGAAAAGACAGTATTAAAAAATTACCCTTCAATGGTTGTGGAGGGCTGTGGATGTCGGTGAAATGATTATATATAAATAGTTATAAATATATGTATGATGATTATACTGCAACCGACGTGTCCGCACTGGCGACAACCCAACAAACACCTTAGTTATGTCTCGTTGCCGCGAACTGCACAGCCTCAATTGCAGTGATTTCGTATCGGATCAGTTAAACACATTGCTTTTTACCAGACGAAATTGTTTACGTTCGTAAAGCAATGGGGTTGTTAGATCGGGTAAGAATTGTTAAACTGAGCAAAAAGTATTGCTTGGAAAAATCAAGTTCATGAAAAATTATACGTATTTATTCGGATTCGATTCGAAAGGAACATGTTTGAGTCAACAAGAAAATCAGTTATTTAGAAATAGCTGAAACATTGACTAACTGTTGTATATATATATACATATGTCGGAAGATGATTCAATATTCGGTTACCCGCGTGGTTCCTGTCCATGCAATCTCTGGAAGAGATAGTTGTAATCTGTCTCAACAGTGAACCAACTCAGACTTAAAAGAAAACTAATTTAGGAATCAAGACATTAAGTACAAATTACATTCGGAAAAGAGTAAGAAGTAAGAGTACATTTATTGGACTATAGAAATAAAAGCATTACTTCAGAAAAGCAACATTTGCCTTCTGGTTCGTAGTTCACTAAAAAACAATAGCGGATAATAGTTTAAATTAAAAAGTCAATGAGCTGAAAATAAAGCGATGAAATCAGTATTTTGATATTCAAATTAGGTGTAATAAAAAATATAGTTTTGATTTCGTTTCACCGGGGTGCATTCTGTAGTTAAACAGACATACTTTTTGAGAATAAAAATAATTTTACTATTGCATCTTAGTTATATAGAATATGCTTGCGTGGATGCATTCAAGACTAATCCGTTATTCCCTATATTGGTTTCTATATATTCGCAAACTGATGTATGTCAAGATTTTGTTGAACTGAAACCACGTGGAGACAAACAAATTTTACTAAAACAACAACTTCCCAGGGAATTGTGACAGTTTCATACACGACCTCACATACAAAATTGCAAAACGACTATGAGAATTTTGCGTTATTAAATTCTCACAAAAAGTTATTCACTCTGTTCGCTGGGCATAGCTGTGTTTAACCCTTTCAGTCCCAGTTATATTATTAGATTCTCCCAACTTGAGCTCATACTTTTCATTGAACAAGTTTGAGAGAATTTTGTTTTTAATATTCATTAGTTTGCTTTGTTTGATTAATTCTCATTTTCTCATTACTAAATGTTTCATTTTGAATATGTTATGAAAGGAGAAGTTGGGTGCTGATAGCCGATTGGGACTGAAAGGGTTAAGCATTGAGCGTTTTGGAAGTGATATTAAACTCGCACTTGGTGGTATAAGACTTTCTTTTAAAAGAGCCGACAAATTAATAGACATAGATCAGCAATGTCATTTCCCGCTAAGTTACACCATAAGAAGCTCCTCATAAGTTTGCGTAAAAAATTCTAACTGTAATCATCCATAAGCCTTTCGAAAAATGGAACACATTTTTTCTAGAAACTTATTTGCTCCAAAAAAGAGTGATCGGACGGGGTGGAGCCACTATTCTTAGCTACAAGTGTAAGCTATTTTCAAGTCGAATAAGCACTCAAAAGTATATTATGATTTTGGAAAAATGTTAACATAACGTGTTATGTAGAAAAGCTCTGATTTATGGACTTAAAGAAACGTCAAGCAGTAAGCCTGAACTGACTTACATATACAAGGTAGCGTATGACTAAGTTGAAGAATCATCGGCGAAAGACACTCACTGCAAATAAATATGAATGTCTTTTGAGTTTGATGTAAATGCATGTGAAATAATAACTGCCATTGAAAATAGAGTAATAAAAACATTCTCCGAATATCACTATTAATTGACACCCATTTTCCTCATTATCGCGGTCAAGCCCACACTCGGTAGATAATTTGAAAGCTATTAGTTTGATGTGCTTCAATGTCTTTGCGGCATTTTCTACCCTTGGGTTTTTTGTTGAAAATACTGTTAAAGAACATGCATACGGGTAGGATTACTGCGAAACAACTAAAATATGTCATTTGTTTAGTCATCTGTACACCCTGCCACCTGTGGACTCTGCATGCATACACGTGCCAAATTAAGAGCAGGGAAAGGTTTAAAGTATTTCATTAGCGCGATAATTAAGTTCCAAATTAATTATTTTCTCATTTACCACAGCTAAGAAATCGTAGAACAGATACTTAAGGTCATTGAATTCATATTGTATTATAGTGCGGTCCCGGTTTCCGAAAGTTACTTTTTAAAAAAAATTGATTAAGCAAAAAAATGATCTTTTCAGGTTTCAAATTGAGAAGGTTTAACAGCTATTGTAACTACGACAGATGGCAACATTTACTTCTAATTTGACACTTCTTTCACGCAGTTTATATTTTGATATTAACGTCTACCCCATGCAAAGGTTTTACTTTTGTTACGCCGGCAGGCAAAGGATTGTGATGCGGGATTTTGCGGCACCCTAAAACTCTGGCATTTCTTCAAAGATTAATGTACCCACACATTGCCATTGCAATAATGTAAAGGGAGAAAGCGTGATCTACAGATTTGCTTGCTGTGGCTTCTCCGGGACAGAAATGCAACTCGAACTGATAAAGATTTAAAATCGCTTTTACTATAAACCAACTCATCAGCTATGTTAATTAATACAAACTAGGCAAATGATTATTAGAAAAAGAACCACTTACTGTTTTTAAAATGGCTTTATCGTCGGTCTTGACGTTGCGGGACGAGTAACAAAGTTATTTATTTTCTTCAACTCTTGGCATAAGATTACAATTTCTGTAAAAATTATTTTAGAAAATAAGCGCAAGATTACGCACGTTGTGATTGGCTCATAGCTCCGTCATATTCTAAAATTGAATAAAAATCAGTTAACGCAAAGAAAATATTTCAGAAGTAGAATTGGAATTAAAAGGAATAAGACAGTGTTGTTTGTGTTTCTAGGCAATAACATAATTCGCTATAACGTTTATGTATCTCGAAAAGCAGAGACAAAACTCTTCTCGTATTTTCCAATGTCATGGGATAAACCGAAAAAATGTTACGTGGAAAATGAAAAAACGGACTATTTAAAATAGTTTCTCATTATTTTTAGATAGTTTTCGGTATTCATTTTTCTTGTACGTTTTAGCAAATTGTGAAGGATGGGTTAATTTATCAAATTTCATTTTTTGTCTCTTCAAAACTAGACCTATTCATGCGCGACAACTGAACAAAGTTCTAAAATCAACGGGACATCTAGCATCGGAACACTTTCAAGGAAAAAAGTATTTTTTATGAGTCAGATCAGTCATGTTATGTATTACTAAGCAATGTTTACCCCTATATATAACCGGAGTTAGAATTAGAGTTAGGATGAGATTGGGGTTTGAGTTAAGATTTATCGGAGCTATTTATCAGGTTTTAAAAATATTTTGACTCCGCATTTGACATTCATCAAGATTCAGCACGAATTCTCAAAAGGGGACGTTCGTTCAACCATGATCAAATATAGAAAAAATTGGGACGAATACTTTCGTCATTAAAATATATTTTCAGTTATTCTGTGAAAAGATCATTGGAAACTGAAACTATGCTTGATGTTGCTACTTCACGTTTTCATCGGCCAAGGTCATTTAATTGTTCTAGAAGTTCAGTAACTATATAGCTTAACCTAGAAATTGATCCCTATCTACAAAGCTCAAACGGTTTTTAAAAATAGTTCCGTGAAAAAATACGTGAGCGACCACAACATTTTATTTTGCCAAAAAATGTTATTTTAAGCCACAAAAAGTATCGCTTTCAGTTGCGATGACATTTTGCCCTTTAGTGAAAAAACAGTGTTTTTTGCTCCTAAAAGAAAATCTCTTCTTAAACTGAATTAAGGACTTCACAACCTGCTTCATAATCATAATAGGAATTAGACATAATGAACATGAAAATTACATAATTCTCTCCTTTTTGCGCATGCTGTTGTTGTTTCATAGTCGAGTTGATGATGAAACGATGTTGAGGTTAAGAAACTCTCGTCTCTTTCGAAGGAAATGAAAGAAGACTGGAATACTTTTTCGCTATCAAAAATAGAGCTATTTCAAACGTGTCTTCAGTAAAGGTCAAGCGACTGTCATTTCTGATAATCTGTTATAGTCTTCAGATATATATTTTACTATAGTGCACTTTAATTTATCTTGTGGCTATGTGAGTCCTAGAGTAACTTGCCCAACCGAATTGGATTCACGTTTAAAACTAGATAAGCACTCAGAGCGCATACCTCCGCCAAGTATATTGTGATCGCAATGTTAGAAAAATTCAAAGTGATCCAGAATCCAGGATTTCTTCCAGATCACCCTCAAAATTTAATTAGTTCTTCCACGTCCCATTTCTGACAATATCTGAAAATTTCATCAAAATCCGTCCATAACTTTTTGAGTTATGTTGCTAACTAATTTTAAAACTTACAAACAAGCAAACACGGACAAAAACCTAATCTTTTTGGCGGAGGTAGACAGTCCTTTTCAGTGTTAACTTTGCACTTGCGTAGATACAAACAAGTGTTTTTAAAAAAGGCTACATAAATTGAAACCTCGTCCGATTCAAATTTCTTGCCGAGAATACAATGTTCATATATAAGTTAGCTAGTTCTCAAAAGATTGAGTGTTTGTGCTTAGAATTACCGACTTTTTGTCTTTCTGTCAGTTATAAGCATTTTAAAACAAATTCCATGAAAAGCTTTTTTTAAAAAGTAACTTATCGACGGAAGGGTGTTACAGAGAAGAAATGCATATAACGTTAACAAATTGCAACTCTGAGGAGTGAAAATTTTTTATAGTATCCGGCAGCTGTAAGTTGTGAGAGGATTTGATTTTGACAGTTCGTCTGATAGTGGGTAGTGATCCCGGT
>JAOBRB020704618.1:0-16838 GCA_027575285.2 Zoanthus pulchellus | reverse complement strand
CACTTCCGTATATGTTGCAGTAAAGCTCGCTTTGCAATTGGTTAAAAAAACAATGGTCTTTAATTTCATTTGTTTTTTAACCAATTGCAAAGCAAACTTTACTGCAACATATACGGAAATGAAAATGTATGACTTGTCAGTGTCTTAGGAATGTTTCCACTTTTACTTGTAGCTTGGTCAAGAGTTTGAACCGATTTATATGGAGGGCTGTTAGTTAGCTGTCAAAACAGTGCAAAGTTGAACAATGCATTCTTGAGAAGGCTGGAAGGCGCTGATATTTCAAACCTAAAGTAAACCATTGGGGGAAAATGTTTTATTAATAGTCTTTGATGAGTTGGACTTTGGTTGTTTTTTTAGGAGGGGCGCATTTCTTGGCCAAGGTGGGTGTGAGCTCAGCAAATATTAGTGTATTGCTGCTGCATGTGTGGCCTTATAAGCCGTTTAGCTTGTGATGTGCATATGGGCACGCGCAGATCTGTCATGGATTTTAGATAGAGAAACATCATATACAACAGAGTTCTCTAGTAGAATAATAAGAATTTATTTTAAGTGTCTAAATGGCAAAAAAAAATTCTTTTAGCTTAAAGATGTCATATCCAGCTGTCACCTAGATCCCATACTCCGGGCAAATTTTTACTTCAAAAAATTTTGCATTTTCGAGAACCAAAAACGCGTCAGTGGTTAGATATTTTAAATGAATAAATAAATAAAAGCATCGTCAGTTCCATTTGTCGGAAAATCTTGAACAAAAATTATATTTTAATTGAAAATACCTAAGCAAATGAAAACAATGATGATATCAAAGTTCAACCTTATATTTTTCTATTTTAAAAAAGAAAATCAGTAATTCATAGTTATCTAATCACAAAACATGACATTTTCTTTGACATAATTTATTTTGTATATAAATACTCATTAGGAACATAAATTCTTATCTGCAAACATCGAGCATCAGAGATCTATAGACTGCCATAGTTAAATAATTCACGCTTTATATGCATTGTCATGAACTATTCCTGAAATGCTTAATGTTTCACTTTGCTGTTAACCAACGATAGAAACCTATCGAAAGTGAAGTGCTGCGATATCCGAACTACAAAATGTTTTTGTATGGATAAAAAGTATCAAAGAGTCGTCGTTCATAACCAAACCCAACCTCGTACCCAGGGTCATTTCACTACGTCAGTGAAATGACCCTTGGTACGAGGTTGAACCAAACCTACCGAGCGCATGAACCATTTACTTATTTATTTCAAGTAAAAGTTGAGTTCAAAATTTATAAACAAAATAAATAAAAAACGGACATACACAAAACATGAAATCAGCATTAGAACGAATATATATACAGTTTATTTTATAGAAACAATGCGTATTGAATAGATGTTAATTAATGAAAGCTATTTAGCAAAGGCAGCGCCAACCACATCGGATAGTGATACATGACTGCAATGGCAGTTGCAGTTTATAACGCAAATTTGCGGCGGCTTACGGGAACAAACAAAAAACGCGGTTTACAGAATGCCAGACCCTTGTATTAGACCTCCAGTATAGACTATTATTAATAAGAAACCTTCGTTTACTGCTAAAAACCAATCAGGTGATTTAGCCTTTAGGTATATTTGACTGACATATGGCCCACCGTGGAAAAAAAATAATAGTCAATTCACCCGTTGAATCTAACTGCTGCCTATATCAAACAAAATGATTTTACTCCAGCAAAAGTTGTTCTTTGTTAGATTATACAACCAAGTTATATACTTTTGCGGGTTTTTTGGCGCACGTCAAAAAAATGTATTATAAACATTAACAGCCATTCATATTATGTACTTAATTAATTTCATTTTTTTTGTTTTGTTTTTTTCGTGTGTTTTGCAATACAGTAAACTCAGGTTGCTTATTAGGTCATTTAAAAGAATATTCTGTTTTATTATCAGCGGCTTGGAAAAAAATCGGTTCGGGCGCGCAGTTTATATTTTATATTTTTTTACACGGTCAACCGAAAAGTGGACTGGAAACGAATTTGTAAACCAAGCATTTTTAGGATTTCCAAACAACATGCTCGATCGGGGCATTTTTTCTGGCAATTATTTATTCTTAACATTTATAAGGTTTCATGATTTTAAAAATACAACATTTTTATTGGTAATACACAACAGATAATTTAAAAAATCAATTAAACAACGTTTTCTAGTTACTTTGGTTTCAACACATGCTTTCCTCTAGAAGGGACCTTGCTTTTCTTTTGGTTGACACACTCGCAGCAGCTCGGGTAGAAATCAGGGAACGCCGGGACGGGTTGTTGACAGTATATTGCCGTAATTTATTGAAAAGCAATACATAAAAAAGCAAACTATCAATAATAGTAGTCTACCCAATAGGTATTGAATGGCTTCCTTGTATATTAATAATCACGTTCAAATCTTTCCTAATGCGACCGAATAGTTTGCTAAATTGTGGATCAGAAATTTTCAAATAAACACTTATCATCCAGAATTTACACCTAATTGCAAAAATGTTGTCATATAAGAGTAAAAAAATGAAAAAAAGAAATAACTAGAGAAGCACTCAGAGAGCGCAGAACTCCCCCCCACCCCCCAAGCATATTGTGATCCCCACGTGATGACGCTGAGTGTGCTTGTATGTAAATGACGCTGAGTGTGCTTGTATGTAAATGCGCCGAGTGTGCTGGTATGTAAATACGCTGAGTGTGCTTTTTTATGGCCAGCGCATGGGTATATATATGTAAATAAACTACTCACTTTCTTGCGACTAACCAAACAATGAATACGGTGTACAGGATGCCATGTAGGATGCGACGGACATGGCATCTTGTTTATGGAATAATAATTTAACAAATTAAGAAGCCTGAGCGGTTTATTAGGCTGTGATAAAACACGACGGGCAATTGCTTTATGATACATATGATATAGCAAAACATGCGGCAAAACAAGCAAGCGAAAACCATGACTTTATCGTTGCAATAAAGCATAGATTTGAACCAATAAGAGCGTGCGTTATTTCGTATCTATATTATAAACTCTGATAAAACATAGATTTTCGACCAATCAGAGAGTCACATCTCTTGGCTGCAACTATTTTTAAAAATGTTTAACCCGCCGGCCCCACAAACAATATTTCAAATGCAGCCGGCCACAAAGGCTCAAGAGATCTGAAATGAATTAAAAGTTTGCATAAGCTTTTTTAAAACCTTTGAACCGTAACACAAAGAAACATTAGAATAACATAGAACATTTACAGTTACAATCTACATACCATTGTCCGGCTGCCTTAGCAGTGTGGTTGGTCCTTGTGGTGTAGTGCACGTGGTTAACACGTCGGACTAGTAAACCGAAGATGTGGGGTTCGATCCCCCCAAAGGGCTATCAGTACGTTATTTTTCTCTTATTTCTTTCTATAGAACATTTACATATTGCTCAGCTGTATATGCCAGCTTGATATGTGAACGTAAATTGCCTTTAATACATGCTTGTTATAAGAACAACTTTATAAGAACAGCGAGGCTCAAATTGACAAAAACTTAACGACAATTTAAGAACAATCTCAGGCTGAGGCTCGGAAAATAACTTAGCAACACAATATAGCACACAAGAAGTCTCGCGGATTTTCACATTTTCATAAAATGCGAAGCGCATAGCTTTTGCAATGTAATTGTTTCTATATCATGTTTTTCCCGGCCCTTCAATATATGAGCTGTTAAAATTAATTACAGGAATCACACAAAAAAGTTAATATCAGTGAGCCTCGGAAAAATCTACAGGTTCTTAGAAAAAGTGCAGTAAAAATCCGTAACTAAGAACCTGAAATTAAGAACCTGCTTAGGCCAACTCCTGAAAATGTAGGTTCTTAGTTGCGGGTTTTACTGTAGAACCCACCGTCAAGGCAATATACTGAGATTTAATATTTTGCAAAAGTTTTATCATACTCGAAATCAAAATTTATTCACGTGCACTAGTAAGCATTTATGTCTTAGATTGTGAACGTTTTCTGGGTAAGAAAGCTTCAAGTGCCAGCATAATAACAGGTAACATACGCCTTGTTTTTAAAATAATAAGACCAAAATGTAAAAAAATCATTAACTTTTCCACCTTCAATTTTAAAAACCAAGACAATGACAATATATTTTTAGTTTTAATCGTATATAGTGACGAGCCCAACATTGTTCAGACGATTCAACAGAAAAAGTCAAATAATGGGTCTTCGGCTGCCTTTCAGATAGAATGCCAAAGCATTTCTTTTTCGTTATGTACTTAACAAGTAATGAAGCCTAAGATGTGTTTTACACCGTGATAAAACACGCCGGGCATTTGAGAACTCTAGGGAGATGTAGAAAACAAGAGGCGCAGGCGCCGGCGTGTGTTTTTTACATTTCTTTAGTGTTCTCAAATACCCGGAATGTTTTATCACTCTAATACACGGCTTAGGCTTCTCCATTCAATGCTTTTTGATATGGATTTTACACGCCGCAAGTAGAAACAACAAATTACAAAGCACACAGATCGACAATTATATTACTTGTTTATTTGATTAATTATTCATGTCTCCAAAACTTTCTGCTGCTTAGCAGAGAACTCCATCCGCCATTCTAACACAAATGTTGGCCATAGGATCGCCGGAGGTAAAAAACAAACAAAAACGCTTTTTCTGTTATACACTCTGATAAAATATGGTTTTTTGACCAATCAGAGCGCGCGCAGGGTTCTATTTTTATTTTTAAATTATTTTACTAAAGCAATGAAGAAGTCTAAGCCGTGTATTAGACTGTGATAAAACAGGACGGACATTTTAGAACACGAGGGTAATGTTTTCGAGTGTTCTCAAATGTCCGAAGTGTTTTAATCACACAATAAATATTTGCTTTATGATATAGATTTTACACTCCGCAAGAAGCGAAAAGCAATAAAACCCGCTTTTTTTTGTTTTATATTCTGATAAAACATATATCAGACCGCACGCATGCGCAGGGTCCTATCTAATCCTATAACAAGAGGCTACTGTTGACCTTCACTCGTGCCGGCATTTTGACAAGGTTGATGTTGTATATTGTTAATTGTATTAGTTTACAAACTAGAGTACCTTTCCCTCAGAAAATTTGCAGATGTGGTTAAAATCGCACACCTTGGTTTGACGCGTGCATTCAGGGTGTGCGATTTTATTTTTATGTGTTGACAAAACTTTAAAAAAGTATCAGAGTTAAATTTACTGGTTCAATAAACAATGTTAACATTGTTTTGGAAAATTCAATATTCTATATTTGTAATGTTTTTTCATTTCAATTTAACATTAAATATTTATATGAAATAATTTTATAAGTTTAATGTATTTAAAAAGAAAATTTTAAACACAGCTTTAAGGTCTAAGTTTATATGTATTTCTGCTAAAGTTGATTATTGAATGGTGTTATTTAAAATATCTTTCTGAATGTTTAGTCAAAAACAACATCATAAAATAAATTCTTACAGAGAAAATACTATATTTGACCTTTCGTAGATGTTTCTACCAAGATTTTTTACTCGATCATAAGCAAACCTTTTTAACTTTGTTAGACATGCAAGTTTTCCCCACTTAAAGAACCGCTGTTATCGAAGGGAAAATTGCTTTGTTTTGGCTTAATAATCAAACTTTGGCAGCCTGTTTAGTCTCCTAACAAAGCAAAGTATTAAGTTCTGTGTAGCAATAGTATCTAGTCCCTGCTCTTGGGAGTTCGTGTGTTCCAACGTCTTTTAGTATCGCTCAGGTGATCTTCCAATCTTCTACTTAAACGAGCCGAAACTTGTTTTAGAAGATTTAGAAGATCACCTGAGCGATACTACACGTAAAAGACGTTGGAACACACGAACTCCCAAGAGCAGGGACTAGATACTATTGCTATGACGAAATCCACGTCTGCGAAGATATACAGACTTTCTAAAGATTGAGTTCTGTAGTAAGAGTATAAGTTTATTGAAGTCTTAAAGAGAAAAGCAAATAAATGTAAGTAGTTTTACTTCCAAAAGTACTCGAGCAGCCATTTTGTAAACAAAAGTCGCCGAGATCGATTATTTTTTTTTAAAATAAGAAAGAAAACTATTCAAGCCAAATTTATGAGCTAAAGTATCCTAAAAATAAAATAATTTAAAATTTCGAGCAACATCCGTACTGAAATGGCAAAGAAGTAAACATTTTGTAACGTTTCGTAAAGGCGACTCAGAATATCAAAGCGGGGCTCTCACCGAAATTGATTTCTCTAAAAATATTGAAGAAAAAAATACAAAGCACATATATTTTGTAAAGGACCCTAAAGGCAAGATAACTGACCATTTTAAGCAACATACGTTCAGAAATAGCGGAGAAACCAATGATTTTGTAACTTTTCTTAATGGTGTTTCTCAAAACATAATCGAACAAATGATATCAGAGCCTAATACGCATGCGTTTGTAAAAGCTCGACCCCAACAAAAAAAAGACACAGAGCCGAATTTATGACTCCTTGCCTACCGGCGCGGCACGAGTAATTAAGCAATAAACATACTTTTCTATGGGTTTACCGGCATAATAAACCACTTGGATGTTGCGAGAACACGAGAAAAGTTTGTAAATCCCGAGCCAAAACATTAAGACATACTTTTCTTATGTTCTTGCAACAACTCGTATGGCTTAGTTTATTATGCCGATTAAAAACCCGCGGTCATAAAGGAGTATGTTTAAAACGAAATTTTAAGCGATTTTGTTGCCCTTGGCTTTCTAGTACAACGGGCGAAGAAACCCTTAAAATGTCTGAATAATAAACAGCTACAAAGGATCAACAAACTACAAAATACAACGCCAAATCAAAGAAAATTGAGTTTTTTAAAAAATAAGTTTGTGATTTTACTTCGTTTCTACGCAAATATTGTATTACTTTGTAAGCCCACAGCGATTTTTTGTCCGTGTTGCCACTGGCCAAACTCACTCTGGTTTTGAAACAAGGTAACGGTCCAATGCGTTTAAGGTCCTGGTAGTTGTAAATAGTTCTTTATATAAAATTGCATCGTGTACTTCGTCAATACTAGTCAGTATAAATAAACTGCGTAATATGAAAGACTGCAATTAAGTGAAATCGTCGACCATTGTGCATTAACAATGCAATTTTTCAACTTTTCATGAAAAGAAATTTGAAGAAAAATTTACACAACACACACGTTATCGATAATTTCCGCGATTTTACGTTTTGGTATAAGGAAACTTTCAATTACTAACATTTAGCATTTAAAATTCACTAGGTGAAAACAAATGACTGCTATTTCTTGAGATCAACTTCAAATTATTCCATGGAAATTTTGTTTATAGTAGATCTAGAGCGGCCGGCAGAAAACAGAAGATACACGCGCTTTTTTATAAGAGCGAGTAAATTTGTCCGCGGCTCAAGTTTTTGGTGATTTCAGTGGCAAACTGTTCTTTATTCTGTTCTTATTAAACTAGCAGCTTGAATTGAAGAAAAAACATTATAGAAACAATCAAGGCATTGCGACTTCATGTAGTTGATATTGTGTTTATTTATGAGATTTAACTTTCTTAGTCTCCACATAAAACATATTTATAAATATTCGGAACCTCAGTCTAAAAGATTGTTCTTAAATTTTGGCAAATTTGAGCCTTGTCGTTCAAATAAACTTGTTCTTATAAAACAGCGTGTATTCGGTACTCTCTATACTATAGCCCAAGCGAGTTTTGTATATTGTACGCGTATCAGTTGTCAATTGACTATCAGCAGTCGACGATGTGAACAAAACTTATACTTTTGCTTACCATTCTAAATTGAAAGCTTAAAACACACAAAATGAATTATCAATTTTGGAAATTTTTGAAACATTAAAAGTTTAATGCATGTAATGATGTATGTAGTCTGTACGAAGTTCCCTGAATTTGTACGGTTGTATTGCCATCAGCAACGCCAAGAGTTATAATTAAACAATAAATTTACCCTTAATGTGTCACTCATTACTAGATTGAAAGGATGCGAAAAACGATTGCGATTGAGGTATATTGTTTACATAAATTCACTTTCGATTAGAAATGGTCGTTAGCCTAAGAACTTAGATCTTATTTTTTGCTTAACATGTCGCCATTAATTGTCGCTAAAGTGAAACTGTGTATTTTCTAAATCACACGCAACATTTTGTTTGTTTTTAAATGCATCTGTCTATCAACAAAATAAAGACTACCAAACTGAAGATATTGAACAATGTGCAACGCTGCCACTTTGGCAAAGTACTTTCTTATAATATGAAGTCCTACTAGTACTACTATTAATAATAATATACAGTACCTATTCTTTTATACGAGTGTATAGAGTTAATAACAAGACTTATATGGTATGACAAAGTTCCGTATGGGATAAATTTACATACAAATATTTCGTTGAAACTATATCCATTAACACTTTATTTTTTGCATAAGTCTATAGTCTATCTAGTCTATAGTCTGTCATTTCATAAAGATGAAGTATTCACTTGGGAAAAAAAATCAACCTGTGTTTATACCATACAATATTAGGAAAATAATTCTAAATTGAAATAATTTAACATTGAAATAACTTAACAAATAGAAAAATCACTAACTGCTTTATTAGATTGTGAAAAGTAGACACTATTCAACAAATTCCTAGAAGTTAAATTTAATATATCGGTACAAAGATATTTACACTGTAATTTTCTCATAATAATATTTTCAAAAAAGAAGATATGAAGAAACAAGACAAATGTTTTTAACTTCTGATTCTCAGTTCAGCCTGGTCCAATAGACTTAATGACATTGTGTTAGCTGTAATGTTGCCTTGTATCATTAACCTTCAATATCAAGAAGCTCTAAAACTACATGAATAAAGCTTTCATACCAACAGATGAGACTGGAAATCAATCAATGCTAAAACTTAGTTTAAATATAATTTCGATAAGGCCTTTATGAAAAATGAGAAAAACAGTTGTCAGTAAAATGGTCTGTGTTTTCAAAGCACAAATGGAGAAAAATGAAGCAGTAATTTAGAATGAAATAAGTCTCAGGCAAAAGTATTCACTTGAAGAAATTAATGCAGTTAAAAGTTTATTTTAAGCCCAACATCTCTGGGAATATCAGTGGAACAGACAATATAGTTTTAGAACTATGCAATAAACTCAGTATACCAATTTGCACTATAAAGTTGTTCGAGTACAGAGTCTCAAAGTTTAAGATAACAAGTATATAATGAGTGAATGAATGAACATAATCAAATAGAAGCAGTGTGACATTTTGTTTGGGTCTCCTATGAAGGAGTTTATAAATATACTGCTGTTATAATGAAATTGTTTGGGTGAACTAGACTGAACTTTTGGTTGACTTGGCTAATTAAGTTTGCTCCTTCACAAAGCATTTTGGTAACACAACAAGTATAAGAAGGAAACAAGATTTGATAAATTTGAGATGAACTTGGTCATGGAAAAGTTTTCAATCGATAGACTTTTTAATATCAAAACAAGGAAACTTCAACATAGTTACAATTTGTGGTCAAGATCATTATGAATCACTAACCAGTTTCTTAGATTTGGTATAAGAAATAGCCACACAAAATCATTGAGAAACTGTGAATAATTGTAAATTCATGTAGCAGATAATTAATCAGCAAATTTGAGGATTGAACTTAAACTGTGTAACCATAAATTTATGCTTATAAGATTGAAACTTGGAATCCAGTTGGGTATAAAGGGCATATATAACAAATGATTACAACTACTAGATGCTATAAATACTAGATAAAATAATTAAATGATTTTCATGATGATATACAACAGCTATACAATGTTCTATGTAGAAATAAATAAATGTACCTTTGCCTGCAATTTAAGTTTCAGCAGCTATAGTCTGAAGCTGCTTTGAAAGAGTCAACTGCATTTGAGGAGCATTGTCAATGAAGTTAGAAATGTTAACTTGTGTATTTGTTTCGGCTACACAAGATGTTGTGCTGTCCATTAGAGAAACTGATGATGGACATAAGCATGAAGATTTTTCAAATAATGATATCTTTGAAACTGAAGTTAGAATTGAAGACAATGGCTTGCTCTCTGACTCATCATTGTTGCAAATGTTAACATCAGCTGATGATTTTGTGCTACCAGCAGGGTTACTTTCCAGGGTATTGTCACAACTCAACTTGCTATCTACAACAATATTGCCAGAAGGTGGAAGTTTTTTAAACAAAGCACGTTTTGACAGTTCTCTAGGCAGTTTTTTAGCTTTTTGCTTTTTAGCTTTTGACAGCATTTTCTTACTTGAGGTCAAGTGAGTCTTATTCTGTGAGATTTTTCCAGTTTTGCACTGGCCACTGTTTAGCTTATCAAAAACGGGCTCTCCTAAATGCCATTTCCATAGAAGGTGATCAGGTCCTGGGACTTTTTCTTCTTTTGAATACACATGACTGTAGGCTGGACACAAACTTCCACCCTGAACTGTTAGCAATGGAAATCCATTAAATAAACTAGTCAGTTTGAATTTGCTGTTAACATTAAGTGAAGATTTGACTGGAATATGTTTCACAGAATCTTTAGTCTTAGAGATTGTTGGTTTCTTTAAATCAACAAAATCTTTTTTTGTTTTTTCTGCTGAAATATCGCCAGACGAGAACTTTTCCTTTGAATGAGAGTTTCTTGATATCTCACTTTTTTCTTTAGGTTTAACTACAGTGGAAGAGCCAAAACTATTTTCTTCACTTACACTTACAAGGTCCAACGAGCCTTGTTTTGCGGCAGACGCCTTTTTTGGGACATCTTCTGGCTGCTTATTTTCAATAACAGTTTTCTTTTTCTTTTTCTCTTTCTTTTCTTTTGTTGGGCTCAACGATTTTTTTAACAAGTTATTCATATTTTGATCTGAGTGAATATTAAATTCAGTTATATTCGGAGCATCATTTAGAACTTTTCCTTCACGCTTTGCTTCGCGCAACGCTTTTTTTATTGCTTGCTGTCGTCTCACTTCTTGCATTTCAATTTTAGATCTCCTTCTTCTCCTTCGCTTCATTGGAAATATCCCGCGATCAATTAACGGCCCCTCGTCTTCCTTTACAGGTTCCATAACGCATTCTGGTTGCATATTGCTTGTCAAAGAAATATCTTGAGTTCTTTTCTTGCAAGGAATTTGCTTCGCTCGTTTAACGTTACTGGCTTTAATCATTTCAAAAACCTTTTTTTCGCGTTTTTGCGGCAAACACTGAGTAAAAAGGTTCTTTGCTGGTAAAACTGCATTTGAAATTTCTATTGCCTCTTGCGCTGAAATTACTTTATCAGCGTCGTTCCTGTCAGTATTCAAATTTTCTAGCTTTAACGTCGCCTTCGAAGACTTGCCTAATTTCAGTTTCTTTCTAACGTTGTCAGTGTTGGCTTTGTTTATTTTAGTTTCTACTTGCCAAGTATTGTCGCATCTTCTGATAACTAAAGCTGGTGGAGACAGACTAATACTTCCTCTGGCTTTCAATAACTCTCGTTCTTTCTTCGGGGATCTTTTTCTTTTATTCAATGGCGACGATTTCTTTAAGTTGGAAGAATATCCTTTGGTGGCGAATTCGTCTGATTTCGATTCAACTTCACTCTTAATCTTATTTGGACAAAATTTCTTTGATGTTGTCGAGCTAAATCCGCTATCGTTGGATGAGACGTCAGAAAATGGCGACTTTAATTCACCTGAATGAATTGAAAATTTTTCATATTTCTCCATATCAGATATAACAAGGTGAGAAAACTCGAATCCTTCGTTTGTCATACTGACCTCGTTACTCCCAGCTTCACATTTACACTGGGTCGACGGACCCCGCAGTTTTTCTTTGTCGCCTCCAGAGCTAAGCCGCTGTTTTCTCCTCTGTTTAACTGCCTCAGGTTTTAAATTTATACTATCTTGTACTTTTCTTCTTACCGTTGAAAACTTCTTTGTTTTGAAAAGTTGATTTAACATCGACGGAGTTTGCGTTGAGTTAGTCACATGGCCGCCGTTACTTCCCTCAAACGCGTGGATATTTGAAACATTCATGTCAATTGCAGCAAATTCACACAAAGAGTTTCCTGTCTCAGGGCTTATTTCTAATTCTCTTTTATTGTTGATTACAGCTTTCGAGAAAGAGCGATCAAACATTGCATTTTTCCTGGAACGTTTCCTATTAACTTTAAATATTGAATTGAGCTCTTCAGTACAGACAGTAGGTGATCTTGCTAATGGTTGTAGTTCTTTATTGTTCTTGCTTAGTGACTTCGAAGATTTGGTAAGACTCAATTCAACATCTTTGTTCAGTTCAAAAAGTTGTTCCTTAATATCTTTAGTTAACGATTTCGTTGGATCCATATAGGTTTTACAATAGTTCTCAACATCAGATTTCGGAATTACAGTACAGTTTGCTGAAGAGCCATGACATCCGCCTACAGTCTTGAGAAGTTTAATTTCCATTGCATTGCAGAAATGCCGTCGAGCATGGATTTTTTTCATTCTGGTGAACAGAGTGGTTCGCGGAGTTACCGGAAAGAATGAAGATAGTAACTGTGCTAAGGACAACATCTGTTCTCCTCCAATATTTAAATAAGCTAGCTCTTTTCCTCGAAATACAAATTTCCCACACGAAAGTTCTGATTTTTGTTCTGTTTCGGTGTCCATTTTGTTCCTCATTAAAGCCTGTATCCCCCCAAAACGTCCTTTTTTCTCTCTGATCTGTGGACAAAGTCAAGAATATTTGTTATCTGACGTGAATTACCCTAGGAAGTTGACATTAAAAGCCCGGACAACACTCTAAAATATATACATTTTAAAGATTGTTATTAATGAAAGATGAACTTTTTTTCTTACTTGAATGTCGCTGTTTAAATTACCACAGCTGTGGGTTCCATAGCGCACATTAATAAGCTAAATACCAAGGGTAAAGCCCCTGTACCAGTAACTCTGCTTTCATATGAGAGTATGGTTGGGTGGCAAGAATTAACACGCCTCAGATAGCACAGCATATTTCAATAACGTTAAAACTCGCTACTCGATTGGTTAAAATATCTTCAATATTAGATCTGATTGGCTCGCACTTAAAGCAAAAAGAATAAGCTTAGAAAAGCATTCAGTGCAATCATCTAGAGCTAAACGTACGCAAATACACCAGTAACTATAAAGGTTTTCTAGTTTACAAACATTTTTTATACCTTCCTTAAACGAAAATCTTGAATAATAAAAACAAAATGTGGATCATTTAGAATATTTTTTCTCGTCTCAAATACAGTCGAAATTATTTGGCGTACTTTTAAACAAAAACAGTAACAGTAAATCAGTAACTGTTAAAAACTATCTATTCACTGAAATTGAGAAAACGAGAAAGTCGGAAGGTCGAAAGTTCATTAATACAACACTGATTGAGTCCTGCTGGCTGCTATTTATCCTCTATATGTAAGCACAACTGGTCCTTACGATTCTTCTCAATCTCAGATCCGATTGTTGAAGAGTTACGAAAAAGGCGTTTTTTTTTAAGTTTGGGTTGTAGCAAAAACTGAAAGAGTTCACCGAATCTGGGTCGATAGACGACAAACAAAAAGCTTTAGCCTTTAGCTTGTTTTATCTGGATTATATTTGACGGATCTCAATTTCTGGTAATTAAGAAAGTTTCCACTTTTATATTGTGCATGATCGATTACGGCTATCGATATTTTAACTTCGCATCGCCTATACTGAAACCTAAAACAATGTTTTTCGTCGCTTTTGAGTGTCTCGGTACTAAATGGCTCTAAAGACTAAAACAAAAACTAAAGCTGCATATTCTAAACTAAAGAGTAAAGTAAAAATTAAACACAAAGAAGCTTTTAGATGTCGTTGTAGCTCTCTAGGTTCAAACGTTTATAGTTGTATTTTCAGAAAAAACATAAACTAACACCTAATAGTAAGATATTTTCAAATTCTTTTAAAATTATACTGCAATTTCAATTCCAAATCCTGTTGCACGCTTCATCTAAACAAGGTAAACCGTAATAATAAAAAAATGCCATGAAAAACAGTTTCGGGATTTGGTCGCGAACACCAGTAACACTAGTATATAGTTCAGTTGTCAGTCAAATACGAGGGCCCAGTCAGAGTTCAAGGTTGCAAGCTGTTGTATCCAATACATTAGCAAAGAAATTCTGAGTCGAAGCGATAAGTTGTAAGTGGAAAAGAATAAAAGGATACAAAACGCAATATCACTGGCACCGACTAACGAATCAAAGATGGCAAAGTAAAATGTGAAATAGTCTACATAGATAACTCTTTTCATTTGAAGAAACAGAACTAATCTTGAGTAGCATTTCCAAGCTATTTATTGCTAAGTAATAGTCTTTTTTACGGCCAAAAAAAGATTGAAATTCGAATACGGAGCGATGCTTTAAAAGAAATATTCAAACAGAAGTAAGAAGTAACAGGCGATAACTTTATACCGAAGGCGATAAACACGAACAGATATCATGAGACAATCTTGGTTGACCGGGAGGAGAAACTTTGAAATAAACAAAAAGAAACCACGTTTTTGACTGCAGTGGAAATTAGAAATCTTAATAGCCTAATTCATAACTTTCTATTTGACGAAATGATTCAATACTGAAATGGTGGTATGGGTTTATTTGGTCGTCGATTTAACCTTTCGAAGCACATCGCGCGCTCCAGTGTTTGTTTGTTATATAAATTGTTTGACTTGTGTAAAAAGATCTTTGATTGCTGCTAACCTAAAACTGCATCCTCTTCAAAGACTATTTTAGTAATACAAAAAATCTTCTCCGCTCGGTATAACGCCCGCGTTTAGTGACGCGAGATGCAAATTTTCTAGTCGTTGATTTGTGACATAATTGATTGTTTGACTACGTGGTGCCTCTGAAGCGATGGCACAGAAGGCAGAATTCTCTCGAGACATATAAAGAGGAATGTAACGATGGAGAGCACTGACGCTAACAAAGTAATGGAAACAAGCTATTTAAATTGATTTTGCAAAATGAATTAAGAATATGTTTACACATGAATGCAATTATTTCTGATAAACGGTTTTAATTTGTTACAACCGGTAAGTAGCAAATGTTAAAATATGAATTTTCTTTGACACGCAGAAATGTCTCGTAGACATGGTGTTGGTAGCTTAAAAAATGGGATAATCACGTGGAACAGAAAAATTAGGAATTAATATTTGTAACTAAACAGCCTGTAAAACTGTTGGAAAGCAACAAAAATGAATTACTCTTGGCTGTTGTTTTAAAAAAGCTTTTGAGTCTAATTTGACAGACAGTTTTATGGTCCGAGCGAAGGCGGCCGCGCTTTGCTTGTTTCCTTGTAAAGTATTGTATTTTAGATAAAAGACAACAAAACAACAGAGTTGTTAAAAGAGGAGTCACAAGGAACAGCTAGCAAATCAGTATTCAATAATATGTAAACTCTGCATTATCAGCCAACTTTTGTGGGAACACGTTTTAAGTTTGTATAAAAACTTAAAAGGAACTCAACGAGTTTCATGTTTGTAAATACAAGAGAATTGATCTTAATGAATTTTATAAAAAGGAAAGTGAATAAAACGACGCAAGTTTAAAATTGCAAATCAATAGGTTTTGAAAAATGTTCACGAACAAACGAACTTCTACTTTTAAAAAGCATTTTTAAAGCGCTACTGAGAACGGGACAAAATCATGAATTCGCTCAAGATATTAGCTATTTTAAGATATTGACCAAATGTAGAGCTTACTTGTTAAGCAACAAATCTTATAATCGAAATTTAATGCAACTGCAGGTAAAACTGAATAAAATAGGATTCTTGTTAGCGTTTTTGTAAAACATCGAACCCACTGAAACATACACTTTACGTTGGGTCTTGTGTCCATTTCTATAAGTATCAGCAAACCCAAAATGTGCAAGCTTTCTGATTATTGTGTATTTGACCGTATACATACCTCAAAAATTAATACAATGATTATACCAAGCTTCTTTCTTCAAATCCACTGAGTAATAATTAATTTGATTGTTATGTATCATCTATAAAGGAAGTGAACTCCTCAAACTAGCAGAGCATACACACATATACAAAGGTGACCATCTGAGTAACGCCATCATTATATATGTCACGTGAGATTTGTTATTTTATTTATCCGTGTAAATATTTTGGTACCACTCCACACGCAATCAAGAGGCCCAGTGCAAAACCTTTGACGCGTAGAAGATGAGTTAAGTCTTGGAGCTCGAGTCCTTGGCTACCACAATCAAAGGTATAATGTACTAAGCTCTCATGAAGTGAGTAAGATACTGTGCCGAGGAGATGTACCTTAACTGTTGTTCATTAAAATGCTGTACGCCTGATCACTCACTTTTTTGGTTTGTCGAAGTCATGTACCAAGTACAAGTCATAACGTGACATATTCAACTTCCTTCATTGGTAGCCGTATAAGAGCGCTCTTAGTGACCATTTAACAAGTGCATGAATGCGCTTGCCGAACTTGAAACGATAGGAAATCGATTACAAATTTTCCATTGATTCCGTAAACATCCCGTAAGCTCTCCACGAGCTAAACACGATGTGTGTTTTAAATTTGACTGAATATTGCTCCGAAGAAAGACATACCGGTTTAATTTTGCTAATTTTGGAGCCTTTTTTGCCTCTCTTAACTACTGGATGGCATCATAAAGCTTGAAAGTAGCATTTGAGCTTACTCGTCTGAATGAATCCAGCGAGGTGTCACACTTTTTAGCGATTTTTACGGCATATTTCCACTCGGTGGGTTTCCACAGGCGCCAAACGAAGTTGGCTTTGAAGTTCGAAGAGAGGCAAATTCACTGAGCTGCCAATGCATTTTTTGGAAGTTTTGACGACTGAA
>JAOBRB020704508.1:0-16842 GCA_027575285.2 Zoanthus pulchellus | reverse complement strand
AGATCCTTGTAAGGGACCTCGAGTCCTATTATCTACTCCTTGGAACCTCACAAAGTTCCTAAATGTTCGTGAGAAATTCGTGAGAAATCATCATTGTTGAAGTATTTAATGATGAAATTGACTTTGATGGAGGCTTCATCGAAGACATCATAAAGAAAGTCATAGAAAGCATTCTCTGTTAACCTTAAAATCGTTTACAATATTTTCAAGCTAGTCACAAAAATATTGATAAATATTTTTGACGTTTCTAAAGGGGGTGGGGGTGGGGGGAAAGAACTCGAGAGAAAAGTAAAATTGACGTTTCTTGTGGGCAAAATCAATATGTGAGTCTTCCCTAAGTTCTTATCTTACCTATTATGATGGAGAGAATGTTTTTATATTTTTATTTTTGGCTTTTGAAACTGTGCTCGTAATAGCATCATTTGCTCAGCTGTGCGCCGTTTTTTGTTAACGTTTAAAATTAATAAAACAATAAAGTTGTCTTATTTCGTTCAGTATAAGAAAACAATTCAGTTATGCGAAAAATATTTTTCTTTAACAGCCTTATAAGATCACACGATCAAAAAAACATGGTCTCGAGTAATATCTTGTATTTTGTGCTGTGAGTAACGAGTCAAAGGTTTGGAAGCGTGTAACTTATTTTTACTTGATTTTTCTCAGGGGAAGGTGTTGTAATATATTTGTTTTAAAATAGTTTTGGTTCGTGTAGCCTGTTACACAAAATAGCCCCTGATGGTCTATTGGCTCTCCCAAAGCAAAGAACTGAACACATGCTTTTATTGTATACTTTAAACTTTGCGAGTTTTCGATTGACGCAAGAATTAGTTATAGGCAATTTTAAAAACAAAAAGAAAAAAAAAGATTTAGTACACAATATTATATATTAGGAAGATCGAGCTTTTACAAACGTAGTTTTGGAATGGTGACGAGATTGTACCACAGAGCACGTGATAGCTCATTGTCAGGAACATTGAGGTTTTTCTGCTGTGATTTATGATGCTAGTATTCAGTTTCAGTTATCTCATTATTTCGTTACCCACACTACTTACTTGCTTTGGTAAAGTGACTGTTAACAAACAGAGCTTTAGAGTGAAATTCACAATACAAATTGGAAGGATTTTGTTTACCAGCAAGGTTCAGTCAAAGGTTGATTGAAGTTCACAGTAAAATTTAAAGTTTATCAGAAAAAATAGACCATCAATTCTCTCATTTATGACGTACGTTTTCCCAAAACTGCAATTTAAGCAAGCATATTAGCCATTCCGTGATCCACACACTCCATAACCAGAGAACTGTGAATGGAAAACTCAAACTCGACAATATAGAGCAAGGCAATTATAATTCTTGTTCAAATGCTCTTTTATATTTCAAAAATTCTTGATGTCGGTGATGACGAGACTGCAACCGACACTATGAAACGTTCACTATAGCTAACATAAAGTACAGCTAGACAAAGGTCCAGCCAAACCTAATCCTTTCTGGTTTGACGATAGCGCATGACTAGCAGTTGTTATAAATGCGTAACTGGTTAGTTATATTTTTTTCTTAGCACCGAAAGCGGCAGCTTTCGGAAAGGAATTTAGTTCGCCACGATGCAGGCTCGAGGCCCAACAACACAGGAAAGAACAACCTAAATTCCATGTTGTCTTACGTGAACAAAACATATTCAAATATAGCTCCATTCAAAATATTATTTATTATCCAACTTTCGAATAACCGTACAAATAATACTATGAAAGGCTCTGGCATGGGGCGAGTTCAAATATCTAGCCGTATTGTACATTTTGAGCAATATTCGCACTCTAGACTGAAACTTGTTTTACCGCGTGCGTAGCAGTATTTAGTTCTATTTTTCAAGAACAAAAGATTGGATAATAAATGACTTTCTAGACAGTTTAGTATGTAGTATTGCTGATGTTTTTACTCGTATTGTGTATTTTGACTCGCCCTTTGGGCTCAAGACTAGTAAAAATATCCAGCCATACTACATACTAAATTGTCTAATAAGGCATATTTATTACATAGATACGGGTGTTTTACTGTAAAATATCACCACCCCTAAATTTCATATAAAACCTTATATACATCCGGGATACGAGTGTCATAATTTCCTTATCCTCAAAAGTGAAGATATCACGGACGCCATTCCTTTGTTTTTCCTGTCATTTTCTTCTAATTATTTTTAAATAAAAATATCTATGTAATGAACAGAAAACGTTGGCTTGAATTAGTTCATTTTTCCGTGGAAAAAAATATGTATTATTTGATTATTGCACTTTCTCCACTCGAAGATAAACCTTTTTTGATCGCACCACCGTGTATTATACTTAATGTAGTTCACTTGTTGCAGAATAAAAAATATCGTTTTGATGCTTAGTAAAGACAAACAAGCTTTGCTTTCATGCCATGATAATCTCGTGATCTGAATTTAATACTTAAGTCTATGGATATATATTTTCTACTGATATCGGAAAGAATCCTGTAGTAATACTCAATGAAGCGTGTGTTTCAAAACATAATCCACGGCGCTTTTATTTGTTTCAAAGAATACATTTTGGGTAAAAGACTATCTGAAACAGCTTTAAACACACGATCGGGAAATTTGCAATCAAACAAAAATGTAGTGTTTAAACTGCTAAAAATTCGAGGAAGACCGTAAAGTATATAATATTGGTTGCGTCTGGACCTTAAGGAATGCTTAGCTTGTACGTTCCTTTGATTATTTGTTTTTCATTTTCCATTAGTTACATCTTCATCTAATATCATTATTAATTAATGTTGGTTGTGTAAATCTCTCCAGCACGAACATAGCCTACAATGGAACCTCTTATTGAGTAAACGACACTATACAATTTAATTTTATCTCGTTCAATTCCTTTAATATATACAACTGGGATGTTTCACATTATACACTGTTCACAGTGTTGTATTCTACTCAGGGCTGTGGTAAAACATATATCATAAACATTGAGTCCTGCGTGTAGGGCAAAAAAGTATAACTAAAACCCAAAGTTATGATGGAGCAAAACCTCCTGGTGAAATAGAATCTGCATGTGCTCAGAGCAGCCCTTCATAAATGTATATGTTGTTCTTTTAAAAGAGTAAAACTCGTTGTACTAATGACCTTCGACAATCGGAGGATTTAATACCATGTCAGTACTGTTACGTATGGAGGAGTGCTTATACATGAAAAGAACCATTCACGGTTGGTTGTTAGGACACATGCAATATCGTCTAGCCAGAATAGCAATGGTATTAATGTACATAAATTTGGTTTTCTTTGGTGATTATTGGTTTAGTGGAAAGATAAAATCACTTCATTTATACCATAAACTATGCAATTACACGTCTCCTTTTGTTCTATGACCAAGATTATTAAAGTTTATATACTGAGCGTTGCTCAATTTCTTGTTGTAATTTGTTTATCCTAAAATTGTAAATTCAACCCTGCAATAATACATATATATAAATATATATGTTCTGAGACACAGTTCAACTCTTTAAAATTGTCAACAATTTATAAGGCAAGTATTATACAATTTCTTGTTGTTAATTGTTAAACCTAAAGCCGTTCCAACACAGTTTTACACTTCAAGATCGTCAACACTGTCGAACAACTTCTTGTTATAATTCTTCAAGTTGACGTAAGTCTGAAATAAATGAAAACAGAGTTAGCTGTCTAATTCATCACTTGCATCAACTAAAACAACAAGCTACTGCAGCTAAAATGGTTCTGATTGTACGGTCACTGAGAACAATATACTAGTTTATATAGGTGCTTTTGGAGCTAGCTTGCGTTTAGTCTCAATTTGAAATAAACCTAGGTTTCAGAGGTATGGTCTTAAACATGCTTCACCAATGGGGCGATCCACAGCCAGAATGTTGTGAAACTTTTCCCGAATTTCAAAATTAATAAGGTAGCAATAAGAGACTAACTAGATTAAAAACATAGTCGCACAATAATATAAAATCGTCCTTAGTATCTGCCTCGCAATAGCAATTTTAACATTCACAAATTTCATAAAAACCTGGTGATTTTCCTCGAAACTTTTCATTCTTTTTCTAAGAGTCTCGAAGGAAGGTCGAGCCTGCAGATCTTCCTGCCAGCAATCAATCATCACCTGATACCTGAAATTATTGCAACAATATCAAGTTAGATTTATAACAGATAATGTAATATAATATTAATAATCCAGTCGGGATGGAAACAAGACTTCGAAGCAATAATCTGAAATTATACTATATATCCTTGAAAAACTAGTTATTAATTATTCAATTTTGAAAAATGTAATACATTCAATGATAGGTAAATCTATAGTAAATTAACTCTATTCAATTTAGAAATAAATGTTTTACTATTTCTACAAGCAATTAGTTTTTTTATAAGAAAATAAAGTGCTCTAAGAATGCTACTGCGATATATGTTTATTGTTTTCTAATCTTAAAATGAAAATTATTGTCGTCTATTATCTCGGAATTTGAACAACCGAATAAATCCTGAAGCTAAGTATTCAAATTTTGACATAGCACAGGGGACGGGTACTTGTGACGTAGTAGTCCTTTGCTGTCATTAGTGTTTAAAACAAGGAAAAACGTAACAAACAAAGTACTTAAAACTGAAATTATTTGTTTCTCTCTGAGCTAAAACACTTAATAAAACGAGAAAAATGTATGTTGACAGTGTTAGTATTGAAGTGAAAGCTGCACAAGTACTTTTTTTCTACGCCATTACACAAGGACGTCATAATGGAATATTAAAACGACAGCTCCTCAAAATGGTCTTATTTGCACGTTTTAAAAGTCTTACGTAGAATTGAGGAGTACGGTTGGCGTAATGGTCATAAACCGCTACTCCCACCTCTACTACCCGGAATCGAGACCGCGAGTGTTTTTCCCCGGTACTCCGATTTTTCTCCCACAGCGAATTTAACTTTAACGCCAAGATTTGAGCCGTTGAAATACAAAGCAAAATATCTTATAGACTGCTAGTTATTTGCATTCAAGGGGTTTTCTTCAACTCGCCAAATGTATTACTGAACGTTAGTTTTCTGGGTTTTTTTCCAAAACATTTAGCAATGTGCTTGATATTATTACATTTGTTTAATAGATGTGTTCGGCCGAATGCAATTTCTCCTAACTAATACCTCCTTTCTTGACATCCATTTTAAGTCATGATCACTTCTACTCGTACTGCAAAACGATTGCAACATTCAATTCTCAATTCTATGCATATGGTAAAGATTACCATTGCCAAATAAATCCAAAAATGTTGATTGTTTAAAAAATATATTGGCTGCTTGCTACTGCTTGCAGCAATAAATGCAAAGTAATTCTTCAACTTACAAATGCTGATCTAAATGCTGTGGTTTTGGCATTCTGTGTCCTTCCTCAAGCATTCGTGTAATTTCTAGTCCGGGTAGTTTTGGATATGGACAACCACCTTCAAATTAATACAATAATCAAAAATTTACAATATAAGTTGTAGGATGTATGATGTAGAAGAATACAGAAGAAATTATTCAGTTCTAATAAAGTCTCATCCATTTAAATTTATTCCTGGGTGATACAAAGCTGAGTTTGCTTAGGCAGAAAATCACATAAATGTTCCAATCTTTGCAGAGCCAGGATCGTACTGGGGAGCCTGTGGTTTAAAAGAACTGTTCTTACAACTGGCTAGCGATGGTCTTGTTTCAAATTATTTCTCACGAATCTCTACTTATGTTACAAATTTAGATTCAAGAAAGAAAAATAATATTGTCATTCAAAGATAATCTAATGCAAGAGGGTTACTCGCAAAACTTGACAAAGCTACTGCCACTGGTTTCAAAGCTAAGTTTTATTGAAAATTGCTGAGAAAATCTTTAACTGAGTGGTCGTCATTGTTCCGTTCATTGTATTTTTAAACATGCGAGTTCTCAGTCATATTAAACACTTACCAATAGTAAACA
This sequence comes from Zoanthus pulchellus, assembly GCA_027575285.2. Lineage (NCBI taxonomy): Eukaryota > Metazoa > Cnidaria > Anthozoa > Zoantharia > Zoanthidae > Zoanthus > Zoanthus pulchellus. Next base: position 10,894 of record JAOBRB020704508.1, on the reverse strand, counting down.
GCTCGTACAACACTACTCCATAACTCCATCTGTGAAGTAAAGCAATTTATTACAGAAGCAGGGAACAACTGAAAAACCTGAGTTTGTAAATTTAGAATTTTTTTTTTTTCAAAAAAACAACTTACACGTCTGATTGTGTTGAGTAGGTTTGGTGCAGGAGAGATTCTAAAGCCATCCATTTGACTGGCAAACGTCCCTATGATGGATGGATAACGTTTCGATTAGCTGTCGATTAGCTGATACGATTCAAACAAATTAATATTTTTAGTACCCAAAAGGTGTTAGAGTAATTAATTATTTTTCATGTACTACAAGACTAATTTAAACAAATATAAAGAGAAGCTAAAAATTCTTGAGCGAATGATAACCGACAACCGTCTGTTTTACTTACTTTTGTTTTCTTTTCGTAGAAGCCTTCCTCCTGAATGTCTCTCGCGAGTCCAAAGTCCGTAATTTTACAATGCTCATTCTCTCCAACCAACACGTTCCTCGCAGCAAGATCACGATGAACAATCTGTTTATTGAATGAAACATCTTCCATAAATTTTATGAACAAAAGGATAAATATTCAGTAACATTTTGATTTTCGTTTGTTAATTCTACCTTCTTTGAAGACAAGTACGACATTCCATCTGCGATTTGCCAAGCGAACCCGATGAGTTGTTTCGAAGTTAGATTTGTCTTTGGTTTAATATCCGGGTCTTTGTAGTAAGTGTCATTTATTCCACGGCTCCTCCTCAGGTAACCTAGAAGATCTCCATACGGGACATACTCGATTATCACCATGAGGGGCTCTGTAACAGAAATTAAAGAGGTAGAGGTTTCTAATAAATATGTAACGTTAAGAAAGCAAAACGTTTTTAATGCGTTCTCTGGGCTAGCTTGATGAACTATGTGTTTCAAGCAAGGAACTGTGGGATATGCAATATTACCATCATCATAGCCATTATGAGATTACAAATGTAAAATCTGATGATCATTCGCATCACCATGACGAGAGTTTGCTGGCAATGTTTACTATAAGAAAATTTAAGACTTTCAAGAACCATAAATTTCCGAAAAAGACACATATTTCAAACTTACCTTTTTCGGTGACGCAGCCCAATAGTCTAATCACGTGACGATGGGGTTTCAACAGCTTCATCAAATTCAGTTCTGATAGAAGATCCTTTTTGTCTGAAGAAGTGGCATTTTCTTTAACGAAGAACAGAAATTTATATTGTTAATTTATATTTAAATTTGAACTATTGATAAGCATACATTGTTGTGAAGGATATGAAATTTAGGCTTCATTATATTGTTAGGCGGACGTGGTTAGCGCAGTTGGTAAGATCTCTGCTTTCCAACCACAAGGTCCCGAGTTAGAACCCCGGCACTTTGCCGAAATTCGAATATTTGTGTGACCTTCTTTTTCGCTTAAGCCAACTCAGCTTTCCATCCTCCCGGGGTAGGTAAATGAGTACCTGCGTCTACTGGGAGCTAGCCTGCGATGGATTAGTGTCCCGTCAAGGAAGAGTCAAAGACTCTATCCGCTTAACACTACAAAACCGGAGATAAGCGCCGGCTCCATGGGCCACTAGGCTTGTATAAGGATTTAACTAGCTATATTGTTAAACTTTATAACTTTTAAATCATCCACGCATCCCATTTCCCAAATTAAGGAATTGGAAACTACGTTAAATTGTTGTATAGTACAAACTTCCCTTCGATTTCAGAGACATGGCGTTGTTAAAATATACCTAACCAAGTTTAATCTTTTTAAAGAAACACATTACAATTTATGAAAAATTTTACAAGAATCATTTATTGATGAAATCACCTTTTAACATTTTTATTGCTACAGGTGTCTTCCCATTCTGTCCAGGGAGACCAGTTGCCGTTCCCTGGGCAATCTGAGCAAACGCGCCTTTTCCAATCATTTTGATTACAACTATTTTGTCTCGTGAAACTTCCCACGAACGTGTTGCAGGCGAAAGCGGCGCATATTCTGGAGAGAACATGGGGTTGTCAAACAACTCTACAGGTTTCTCATCGGATCTGATGGGTAGAAGCTGCATGTACTGTTTTTTTGTTGTGAGATCATTATCGAAGCCATCATTTATCAATTGGTTTTGAGCTCCAGCAGGGCTCTGTGGTGAATTACAAAATACATAATTGTATTTTTGTAAATCAAAGAAAAAATAAACTCTGAATAAACAAAAACATTTAATGCTGCTCCATTCACCTGTGTTACTTGCGAAGAGCTGCAAGAAAAAACAAAAAATCAAATCAAATGACAGTGTTTCCGAATCTTTCACATACTTAAAATTCGTACTGTATAACAATGCATTCAAGTTTTTACCTCTCATATTGATTACATCCTCGTGCTGAAAAACCTGCAATTGTTTCAATTTATTTTAGAAGTAAATTGATATCAACCAAAAGATTGTCTATTATTAGACGTATTGTGAAAGTAACTCATTAACTTAAACATAACTGAATAGAAAATCCTACCCTTTTTACTTAGTTTCCACCAAATGTAGATGAGCAAACAAATTAATGCTGCAAACAGCACTGCCACCATTGAAGCTAAAGCTGCGATAGTTCCACTAGTTGTCTCCACGCCGACTGTAGTTTCTGTAGCTGTGAAACAATTGATAAAATATTCAGTGTGTTCGTTAAACACACACATATAAACTCGAAAGAAATGTGTACAGCATTTTTGGTAGCATAAAAATGAAACATTAAAATATTGAAGAAAAACTTGAATAAACATAAAAACTATAACCCAACTAAGCACTAGAAAGTCACTTTTGATTATTGCCCATAGTCCGACCTTTAATTGCTGGATTATAGGTAATCTCTAACTTTATGCATACTTTTTTCAGATCTAGAAGAAAGATTTGTAACTAAACTTTAACAAGTGGTATAGAAAGTTATCGAAATTACTAAAGCTCGGTACAAACCAACCAGTCAATTTTCCTATTTCAATGAACTTCTAACTAGGAAAACAAATTAATCCGTTGTTGATTATTAGATTTTTAATATACAGCTAGCTATAGTTACAGCTAGTTTGATAACTTTATGGTTATACAAACACCATATTCGTTATCAGTTAAAGAACTTCCATATCCATTAGTACACCGTAGTAGTGCCCCCACTATAGAGAACGTTTTAAAACAGGATTTTGAATGACTTACCATGCAGATGTCTTACTAGAATCGGTGAAAATCTATTATGACTTGTATCAGCAGTGAGAGAGCCATCATTGCACAGTTCCATACAGTCATGGAATGACTTAAAAGGGATTATCAAACATGTAACAGTAAGAAAAATTTCAACTGTTACAGGGCTCATTCATTCACGATTTCATTCATTCATGATCAAAATTAACTGACCAGCTGATAACCTTATATACCTGGTATCAGCAGGACAATATGAATGATATAACGGATAATCTTTGTACATGCATGTATCAGTGATTGAGCCTTCGGTTGTCACGGTTTTCTACTCACAAAATTAACTGACCAGGTAATCTTATACACCTGGGCCCAGTTGTTCAAAGGCTGGTTAATTTTAACCATGGGTTAAGTGAAAATTAGAAGAGGAATTTCTGCTAATTAGGAAAAGGTAAACGGTTATACTATTTGTGAATACCATTTGAACTTTTCTATGAAAGGTCTTGTTACTACCCAAATTACAGTTAGAATCACTCCTTGTAAGATTGAAAAGGAGATCATGGGTTAAACATTTAACCCTGGTTTAGTGCTACTCGGCTTTTCATCAACTGGTCACTAGTATTAGTATCATCAAGGTAATGTGAATGATACGCCGGATAATCTTTTTACTAGTTTCAGTGAGACAACCTACATTTGTCACGGTGTGCAATTGCACAGTTTTATACAGTTAAACTAACTTACCAGAAGATCTTGAAACTGGAAATAGTGAAAAAACTCTTACATCTCCAAGTGTGTTATTGTGTGTCCGGATGAACGTTTGTAGCGATAATAATGGATCGTCTATTGGTCCACTAAATATCAATTGAAATCTTACAATAACGCTTCCCTCTCTGTTGAGAGAAAAATTCTTTTGAAGGAACAATATATTCTTCGATAAAGCACAAAACAAAGGGTTTGAAAAATCATACGAGTGATTTTCTCAAATATCTTTAATTGTACAATAAATTGGAAACAGATATCTGAACAGACATAACTATACTAATGCTGAAAAAATAGCAAAACAGTTATTGTTCATCAGCAGGATACCTAAATTGTGTGTAATCTACATTTGGTTTCGGCTCCATTATTTCTTTAACGCATATATTTATATAAAGACGACAAGCAAATAAATAGCTTTGTATATATGCTGTAAATGAGAAAAAAGAATTACACTTTTAACTATCATTCACAGACTTCCATAAATGTTATGTAAATCATACAATCTGAAACTTTCAGTTTCTCGACATATTCAGTTGCTTGCACAATGTAAGTAGGTGATAACCAATCAAAGTTTTTCGACGTCAAGTGTAGATAGCATAAACGTGCTAGTAGATAACATGAAGCCACGATATAGGTCACTTTGGCGACGTTGGTTGCGGGCTTTACCCCTAAATCGACCATAAAAGATAGCAGCCTGATTGCTAGCAGCCATGGACAACTTTATCGGCCTTTTAAGGCACTAAAGTATTACACTGATTATTGGTAAAGTTATATGTGAAGTACCTACCTTTAAAAGGCCTTAACAGCATGGCATAGCTACAAAAAAGGCTCAGGTTTCCAAGAGGAACATATGTTGTGGCAAAAGCGTAATGCTTGTGGGATGTGGCGATGAAGATAAACATCAGGCCGCTAGCAATCAGGTTCGCTATATTTTATGGTAGATTTAGGGGTAAAGCCCATTCCCAAGAATCGTGGTTTCAAGTTAGCTACTAGCGCATTTGTGCTGTCTACACTTGATGTTTATTTTCATAGCTACATCCCACAAGCATTACGCTTTTACCACATAAAATTTTTAAACCTTTCGTTTCAGCTACTCTTGCGAAAACACGATCATAGTTACAAAGTTCTTAATAATCTTTGTCATTTCAACTCTTTGAAAATCAATAGATCGTATTATATATAACGAATAGTGAATGTATGATATTTTATTTCTACAAAGTTACTTACCTGAAGTTATGAATGATTACATCTGCTAACAGATTGGATTGGCTATACGATTTTGTAATCTATAAATACACATTTTGAAATTTATAATTAGTTATAACAGTAGGTTAATGGAACAACATTACTACTAATAATAGGAAGAACTCGTAATTGACCGTTTTCTGACACAATATATAATCAATATGCATTCTTTGTTAAAATTTTTATAGGAAAAAAAATCATGTGTGAACTTTTATTCAAAAATAAAATTTTTGCTATGCAAAACTTCGCAAGCAACATGAAACAATAAAATGACAATAATTACATTCCACCTGGTAGAATTATTTAAATATTCTTCATTACCAAGTTTTTTAACAACAGTCTCAGTGATTGATATTCCTGGCTGTAGGGATCTGCTAGCTTCTGGTTCCAGGTTCGATCCAAACTCATCTCTGCATCAGTGATGCTGTAAACTAAATATTCAAATAAAATGTATGTTAACACATGTGCTTAAACTGATCCATTTTCTAAAAGTACTTAAGATAAAGATGTACTTTACGTTTAAATTTACCATGTATCAAATTACAAACTTGAAACTGCATTATCAACGTGTTCTCAGGATCAACACCATCAATCATTGTCATTACCAGCTCAATTTTAATTCCATGGCAGATTTATCTAAAAGTTTGACCTCAAAAAACCTTAGTTGTTCAATGGTTCTGGCCCTCAGAAAAACGTTTTCAAAACCACTATCTTGAAGCACCAGTGCTTGAGTCTTAATCCTGGATTGTTCAAATTAAAAAAAAAACAGCCTGAATCCTCTCCTGGTTATTACTGATTGTATCATCGATGATTTGAAAATCAAACTTTGTAATTATGAATTTTATGTAACAACGAGAACGCCTGCGACGTCAAAGAATAGAATAAGTATAATTTGAATGCAATAAACACCTGAAAAACAATGTTTACCTAAAACATAAAGAAACACTTGGCTATCTGACGCGTTCTTTTTATCTATATCTATATATAAGCTATCTACAAACTGTCTTAGGAAATCATTTTACTTTGTTTTACTGATATAATATCTTAATTAGCCGCGTAATATTAATGGAAAACATTAATACAACTGTGCTAACATTGTTTTATTGATTGTCAGTGTCAAAAGGGAGTTTTCTCAATCTTACCAATTTCACTGGTACAGTTGGGCCCAGTCAAACCAAACGAGCATTCACACAAGTGTTTATCTGCATCTACCAGTCGGCAAATACCATTGTTCTTACAAGGATTGGGATGACAAGAATCTAAAATACGTAAGTAACAAAAATGGCAAAATTCACATAATAATTGAGAAAACTATCTATGTATGGAAAGGCCTAAACCTATCTCAAACAATAACATCGTTTTAAAACTATTCGATTATTATAAAAAAGTATGGGTTAAAAAGCTAAAAATAATATATTAATTTGGAACTCGCCATGTATATCATTTAATGTTGTATTTTTTCGTTCTTCCCACTTCAACTGTGTGAACACATCTGTATGAACACATCTGTGTGTTCCTAAAGATGTGGAGGACACACTGGTATTTACAGTGCTGTTCTGCAAAACTAACCTTTCAGTGACGTTGGTCTACGTCACATAAGGAGAAAGATCACCCCTCACTGGACAGTCCAATACAGTATCATATATCTACTTACGTATTTAGCATTTTGTGTAATGGATTGAAAGAGTTAAATATATAAGCCATTTAACCTAACTATCTTATTGACTTTGGTTTCTACCTAGATATTTTCCTTGAAGCAAACATAGCAGTTAACTTTATTGAAAATTATTTACCGTATTACAGAAATAGGCGCCTCAAATTAAACATTAAATAGTATCAAAACTAAATCACCATATTACTGGTAAGTTTTTTTAAGATTCCAACTTCTTCAGTTTAAAGATTGATTGAATTCGCTTAAGACGGTAGATATTATTTGAACTTTTCCCTTGCGAAAAGAATTCCCAGCTTTCTGGGAATTCCAAGGAATTCCAAGAATTCCTAACTGTGTAAATAAGTATTGACTTTATAAGCTTGGAATTCTTGGGAATTTTCGAGAATATAAAACAGGATTGATTATAGGCTTAGAATTTCTAGGAATTCCAAAAGAGTTCAAAGATATCGAAATGATAGCCATAATTTAAGCTCGGAATTCTTGAGAATTTCTGTGAGCGGAACAACAGTCTAACAATTGTTAATTAAGTAAGGACATCAAACGAAAATATATGTACTTTTTCTTCTTTTACTCTGAAAACTTCTTTTAAGGACAAACGTTTCTTATTAATTAATTAAAAAATAAAATTTGATGAAATTTTCCACTTTCCAAGTGGATACCATAACCTAGATCAAATTAGATCAAAAGTTTTGCATTTTTAGATGTTGTTACTGTAAAACGTTTAACCAGTAAACAATGATAAATATGAATAAACATCTTAATCGTTTTTTAAAAAAAATCGAACAAACTGTATATTCTTATCTAACTATTATAACTCACATTCATCATAAAACTATTTAATTGTCAACAAAGAATTGAAGTGAAATTTTTTAACAGAATCATTTTTTATAGCAATAATGTAAAATATTTACATCTAGTTGTTTCTAATATGTGAGCGCTGCGAGTACATCATTTTGCTATGATGACAATACTTTTAAATGTATTTCGATTTGAACCACCGATTGCATGTATCGTATGTACGAAAAGGCCAATCTTTGAAATAAAATCCTTAAAATTTCTGTCAATACGGTCTCAATATCGAATATATTTTACCATTTTGCTGATAATCAACTTACCATGAACTAATATGACCACGACAGCCTCTTGTCCGACCCAGTACTGATTGTAAGGAATGCACTTAATGGTGTTTTGAAAGGAAAGATTGGCACTCGAAAACTCGAATATTCCATCGCTAGATTCACCGACTTTATTATCATTATTCACGAGCTCGTACAAGGTTGGCGCTGGATTAGCATCCGCTGTGCAGTTGAGATTGCTCTGAATGACTGTTCCGTGAGGTTTGTCTTGAGAAAAAAACAACAATTCAGTTTCGCGTTAGTGAAGTTAGTTTCAACACAATAATTGGTATCGGGTAATTGCAATTAGATTTAAAATATATACAGAAGATTACTTACATTGAACGGTTACTGTGGCATTTGCGGTAGCGTTTTGACCAATTCCATTAGATGCAGTACATATGTACTTCCCGTCATCGTTTTTAGAAACATTCGTTAGGTGGAGGAAACTGTTTGTGTTTTTGAAGTTCGCGTTATCTTCTTTTGTCCAAATAATCTCAGGTGATGGGTTTCCATTTGCATTACAGAACAGGGATACGGAATTACTTTCATTAACTATCACGCTTTGTGGGTATCGAGATATTTCTGGTGCAACTGTCGAGAGAATCATCGGACAAATTAACCAGATGAAGACCGATAAATGTAAAGTAAAGACAAGCTAAATTAAAATTGCTTTGTTTTATTTAATCACACGATAATTAACTTTATTAGCGTTGTTAAAACAAGTTTTCGTAATCGACGTAAATATAGAAAGGCAACAATGAACGTCAATGATAAATATCATGATATAGATATCGGTTAGAAATTTTAGTATAGACTAGATTAACCAAACGTTTGCTTTATTTATATCAACTGCATGAACCTGCAGCCTCGCCAAGTAGTAGATACGATGCCCCAAAAGAAATAGGAAAAAAATTTCTACCGAAAATTTTTTTTCAAATTAAATGTTTTGGAAAAAAAAAATTGCTATGTTGTGCTCTCGATCACATAAACGTACAATTTAAGCTCGGATCTTAATTTTTTGTCTTTTCATTTAATCTTACACTTCTGTAACATGTTTACGTAATTTTTGAATATTTAATTCCAGCTAGTTAATCACGCGCCAAAGTCTACCAATACGGTGTTACGAATCATGTATGTTTAGCATTATTAGTATTACCTTTTCGCGCCAGTCTAACTTTTCAAGTTTCCTTGGTAGTATAACCAAGTATAAAGTACAAAGAATGTCAGTTCGCAACACAATGAAAAAAACCATTATACTAAGCCATAACAGCTTTTGTAACCAAAAGTAATGCTCCAGGTGATGTTAACACTTACATATAACTGCGATGTTCAGTGAAGCCTTGTCACTTCCAACACTATTAGTTCCAATACATTTATACTCTCCACTGTCAGTCCGGTTGGCTGTGGCTATGATCAGACTGGGTCCACTAGGAAAAATTCTGCTGGGGTTATTCATTTGTTTCCAGCTGATGGAAGGTGTTGGTTTACCTGTGGCGTTACAGTACAGTTGGATAGTTTGATTCTCATAATAAGTTGTTTGGTCCGCGTAAAGTTGAACTTTCGGAAAAACTTGAAGTAGAAAGTAAAGAGAACCTGTTGTTACTAGTTTAATATACATTTCTCAGCTCTATAGAGATATAGATAGTACAAACGTGCTGATAGCTAACTTGAAGTCATTATTTTGGGTACTATAGCTATAAAGATGAATTCAATTAAGTATAGATAATACAAAGTAACGTGCTAGTAGCTTACTTGAAGCCAATAGTTTGGGTATTAAGCATGTGGTTATAAAGATGACCTGCATGAAGTATAGATAGCACAACGTGTTATAGTAGCTAACTTAAAGCCACTATATCGGGTACTTTGGATATAAAGATGAACTTAAATATAGAGATAGCACAAACCTGGAAACACCATATTGGGCACTATGGCTATAAAGATGAACTCAAGTAGAGATAGCACAAACGTGTAAGTAGCTAACTTGAGGTCATTATCTAAATAACTATGGCTATATTGGCAGCAGGCTTTACCTCATCAAACTATCATACTCATTCAATACATATTGACTGACAAGTTCGCTACTAACACGATTGTGATGTTTATACAAAAGTTTATAATAGTAGCCACATATCACACGAATTGTCCTTTTCAGTACCATTACTGGTGTTCAGGAGAAAATAACTAGCGGAAGCTAAGACTATAGTGTTAACTGCCTCGGTGTTTCTAGAGAAACAATTTAGTGATAATATGTAAATTATACACCTTATAAAAAAGCGAGAAAATTTACTGAATTCTCGGACGTTACATCTTTGTCAAAGTAAAAGGGAAAGTGCATAGATCGTACTTTTTCAAACTAGTGTATGTTGTCCCTGAATGTCATAAATGGCGAGCTGAGCGTCGTCGTTTTTACAGAAACAGTTCTTTTAAAAATTGATAAACTATACATCGTATAACTTCGTCCGAAACATCAGCTAAAAGAGTATTTTCAGTAGGATGTATAATTTATCAATTCCTTAAGGAACTGTGTATGTTGTCCGTGGATGGCACAATCCCTTTGCAAAAGACAAAATAGCAGTTTTAGAATTGTATTTACATCCAGGTTTTGTTAAGAATTTGAGTTAGGAATTATTGCACTACATAAAAGAAGCTAATACATTGCCTTCTGTTTGCTTTCTAGGCAAACTAAATTGACCATGCAATGAGCTATATATACCATAAAGAATTTAAAAAGTAGAGTACAGTTCATTCAAATTTTAGTTTTTGATAAATTAAGTTTTATGTCGTAGTCAAGCAAAAGTCGCGTGAATAATTAAACGCCAATTATTTTAAAGCAATTTTGTGAGAGTAAAAAAATCATCTTTACTGAAAACGAATTTAAATTGTTCTTACCATAAATGTTTATAACTAAACTGTCAATTTTGTTAGCACCTGCTGTATCCTCG
>JAOBRB020704399.1:0-16846 GCA_027575285.2 Zoanthus pulchellus | reverse complement strand
AATTTGCTAAGACTCTCGTAATTCTATTTTAATAAAAGTTATTGAACCTAGTTATTTTGTATCGCAGGACGGCACGGACACTGAAACATTAACGCCCGACTGAGCAGGGATATTGCGTTTAATTCAACCCGGTACCGGTTGTTACAAGATCATGTACTATCGAGTAAAAATATTTTACAAGTAGTCAATTTTCTCGCTGGCAATCTGAAAAAATCACATTTTTGAGTAGTAAAGATATGTTTGAGAAAACAGGTAACAAATCTTAAGTTAAGAAAACTTTTTAAAATCAAAAACTACAAAGACAAGTTAGTGAAACTAGCCGTCATAACAAATTATCACAAACTTTTGGAATTTTGTCAGAAAAGTTAAAAGCCAGTACTTAATATTATCACTGAATAAAACGTACAATTAATTGTTTTCGAGTTTCAAGTCATCTCTACAAGGTAAAATGCTCTCGCGACAAATTAACAAAAAGCGATGTGGAAAATTAAGTGTCACTTCTGCGAACAGAGCGTGCGCGCTTGGTGCCACAAACGAACTTATTAAAAACTCTTTTCCTTATTTATAAACCAAGATATTAAAAAGTTTTCTAATATTGTATCCCAAACAAGCGACATACTGTCTATGTGTGATCCGTCTAATAATTAAAAGAAATAAATTAAGTCTAAACAAATTCAGAAGTAGTAACAAAATTTAGAAATTGAAATCTTCGAGAAACAAGCAGCCTGCATTTGTGTTTAAAGGCTAACGCTAGAAAATTAGAGGCAAGAGTAATTTGGCATTTCAGTTCAAGAAAGAAAAATTGCTGATAACCGTACATGTGAAAGCCAAAACATCAACGATGTCATGGAAGTATTTTTGCCAAATATTTTGTTGGTACATTTTTTGGGACACACTTCATCGATTCCACCTAAATACTCGTCCAGAAAAAAAAGAATTGTGTAAACTAATTAATCAAGAAATATAAATTATATTTACCGATACATAAATTTTTAAGAAACTGAAAATTAGTGCTCCCATACCTTTCTTGTATATCAGTTGTGTAGTATTCAAGTGACCTAACGAGCCAAGTCCACGCGTTTATACTTTGATTGCAGCCATCTCACTAATTAAAGGACACTTTCAACCTTCAAAAGCGTTAGTCAATGTTTTATGAATACCCGCTCACAACAGGTAGTGTCCGCTTTTCAACTGGATGGCAATGAATACGAGTTTGCGAGCTTCGCTGCTTTAGAAAAATCGTTTTGTTTCTAAACCTGCATAATTAAGCAAGCCTCATAGTTAGGAGCTAGTGGGAGGTCTTGGGCTACGAGCGAAGCGAGTTCGTAACTCACTGTAATTTTCGGATATCACTAGCAATGAACATGCGATACCTGCGATTAGCGGCTCAAGTCCATATCGTATTGCGATTCGATTCAAGATGTCACAAGCATCTAGGTACACACGATACAAGCTATCAAATCAAGTACAATAAATGCCGAAAATAAAACATTGTCAGGTTGGTATAGTGGTCATCAGTCGTGCCTCCCACCTCTACGACCCGGGGTCGATTCCTGGGCTCGGCATGTGGGCTGACATTTGTCGATCTGACTCCGAGGATTTTTCTCCGGGTACTCCGGTTTTCCTAACTCAGAAAATTCGACTTTCACGCCAATCTCGTTCCCAGAGCCACTGACCACAAGGATCGTGGGTCTGGGAACGAGATTGCTTTCACGCCAATATCTGAGCAGTCGAGCGATTAAACACTAGCTTCTGGCTAGGAAGAATTGACAACCACTTCCTATCACAAACAACTACCTATTTAACTTAAAGCTTATCTTTTTCCTGTGATTGTTCCACGAAACCTGTGCTTAGTCAGCTTTTTATAGAATGAATGTTAAGTTGATGGTGGGTTTTAACTCCCCTGCAAGTGACACAATCCATTACAACTTAGCACTGAAAAGAAATCGGTACTTCTATTTCTACAGCTAAAATGCCACTTAGAAAGACGAAACGTTACGATTCAAATAAAGAAATTACACAACAAACAGATTTTTTAGCTGTCTGCTTCTTCTAGCCGGCCAAAGGCCTACTAATTGGGGACATCATTACCACTCTAAGGTGGACGAAGAACGTTCACATTACGTCACACACACACACAAACATAGATATAATCCCCGACCTAAAAACAAATTCGGTATTCAACAAAAATTTTAATTGATTTCATCAGTAAAAAAACATTCCATACATCAGTTACGAAGGAAGCGATAAAACTGCAGTAATAATTATTAGCCTATACTTTAGATAATTTACCTCGTGACCAGACGAGTAGCAGTGGACAATGTGATCAAACTTCTCACACGAACCCACCTCATGTCATGTCAAATGAACAAGAATTTTTATTAGTTTTGCGAATGAAAAACACAACCAGTCAACTGCCTTTTGGTTTCAATTGGACGTGATAACCGAAAAATACATTAGCAGAAAAGCGACACGTTTTTAAAATACAATCCTTAGAGCCTTAAAGTAAGTCTAAGAATATTTATAATAGTTATCAACCAACGCTTAACATCAGCCATCACTGATGAAACGTTGCGTAAATCGGCGTAACACGATCAATATTGAACAATTGGAACCGTAATTTCTGTATATACTTGGTGAGGGATCTGACGAGGTAAAAATATATCTACAGAAGTCTCGTGAAAAAAACCCAGTATGGCCATTAGCTACAAACTGGATCACGAGTTCATTTCAAAAAGATAAAAAACGAGTTGGTTAGCATCCCTTTTCCAGACTTTATGACCAGGCATTTGTAGGTTTTCTTTTGGCTCGGGACAAGCTAAAGAAAAGGCCTGGCGCCTACTGTTTTATCAGGACTTTTATCACTAAAATATATAGATATATCCATACAGGTTTTTAACTAAGGTGTGAAATTGGAAAATATATTATAAAAGTAGATTGCACGCTTTATCAGTTCATTTATTTTCTTTGAGCGATTTTGTAATGATCACTTTCTTTTTTTCACTTATCTGCACCAATTTCCAGCAAGCGAAAAAGTCAATTTAAACAGCTGGCAAATTCACTGAGTTCCAGCATTAGCATTTGTTGATATTTTTATTTAACTAAGTAGCCAACTGATATGAAATATAAATGGACCATAAACTCGCTTTCAAACTTATTCAAAAGCGTCAATCTTTACAATTAGTGATAACAAAGAACTTTGAACTTGTTCCAAAAAAAGCATCACCCGATGTTGTAATAAATGGCATAAAAAACACTGTAACTTTAAAAGGACGGATTGTTCTAAAGGAAATGATTGAAAATAAAACCTTTGTCTAAAGCTTTTCAAACCAGCGACGCTAACCAACTATTTTTTATTTATTTGGTGTTGGTATTACTATGAACATTACAAGAAATTAAAAAGAAAATTCTATTTCCTAAAATTCAAAGATCTTTAGACCCTAAAAATGTGTGTTATATGCTACGACTATTCGCTACATTATATTGAGTAAAACTATCATAAATTTAAAACTTCTAAAGTTGAGAAGGATAAAATTAAAAACGAGTTTACCTTTTATGCTACAAATGCAAGTTAAATCTTATATACATCTCATTTCCCAACATAAAACGTATAGATAAAGACGATAAAATGTCTAAATTAGGCAAATCAATCTGAAGGCTTGTCTTAAAATATCGTTTCGACCTTTTGTCTTCAAATGCCTTATGCCGACGCAATAACGGTGAGCACCAACATTTTGTCGCGTCTGAAGGTGCTCAAAAAATTGCCACGCGCCCGCACACTGGCCAGCGCAATCCACACAGCATACAGGCGGAGTATTAACACAGAGCAATTTCGACGCAGATCATTCAATCCCGTGAAAATCACGTGGACTTTGTGGAAGAACTACTGGACAATCGTCCTAAGCTACCGTTGCCATTTTCACGAAGTTCATTATCAGAACCCAATTTTCACTCTCCCTCAGGGGATGATGGGATAGCAAGGCCTTCAAGTGATGACGCAGACATAGCCTTCACCTGAGAAATCACCACCTGCGCACGCATTGCATCTTCCTCTAACTCTTTCATTCGCTGTTGTCTCCAGGCCGCGCGCTTCTCTGCTTCGAGTGCGCGTTTTTCGGCGGCGGTTAGGGAACGTTTTTCTGAGAGCGATTGCGGTAGACTGTTTTGCTCAGATTGTCTTTGCTGGATTCGGTCTTTTAACCTCTTCTCTGCTGCTTCCGCTTCAAGTCGTTTTGCATATTCGGACGACAGTCCACCTATTACAAAACAACATATTTACTAAATTATCTACCATCTTATAAAATACTAGACCTCGAGTCAAACAAACACGAATATTGTATTAAGCAAACGCAAGCACACAAAGTATCCGCATTACTACTAAAAATTGTAATACTACTAGAACTATTTAGCAATTCATCAATTAAATAAACTACAACAGTTATAATTACGATTTTATTTCATTATTCACTCCTTTGTTTTGGTTTCGATTGAGAAGATCGATCAAACACTCAAGACAGTTTGTAAGAAAGTGTTCCTCGAGTTGAATGTTTAGAAAAAAATTATGAGTCATTGACGGGAATAGAACTCGCAACCTTCTGATTACGGGTCAGATGCTCTACCCACTGAGCTACAGATACTCACATAGGGAAGCAGGTCACTGGTTAAGTTCTTGTTTTTCTGAGCATTCAACTCGAGGAACACTTTCTTTCTAGCTTCACTACCGAGTTGCATACTTCGAAATATTATCCAAGACAGTGTTTTATCAGTTTTCCAAGCACCTCCAATTTTGTAAAAAATACCCAGCTGCGCGTCGCAATTTTAACTCTTTTTTTCAGTGTTAGGGATGGCCGATGGTAATTGCGTAACTGCGTAACTGCGAGACATCTATTTAGCTTTGCGAGCTCGAGACGTTTTGACGTTTAACGTCGCAAGCTATTTTAAAGCCAGCGCAAGAAGTTTTGACAACCAAAACTTTGGTACGTTTTTGCCCCTGCAGGGTTTTGGTCCGCGCGTATACAAATATGGATTTGAATGGACTAAAATTACATGTTCATATAGTAGGCAAAATGATCCAGATTTCAAGACACTAGGCGCGCATAGTCGTATCGGGTAATATTTTAGTTTACCACGAGGTCAAGACCTAAAGGCTTTTGAACCGAAAAGAAGGTGGTATACAGTTATTCATTATAACGATAATAAATTATTATCAGATTTAATTGTTTGTTAAAAAACTTGATTTGCCAGACACAAATCGCTGTTACACGCGAGGTCGACAGACTCGATCCCAAAATTTGCTAGATGCAACGATCAGAGAGAAATTGCAAGTCCGAGAACTAAATTAAGTTTTGACAAACATTCGCCTTGGTTACGCAAAAGAATGTTCCAGTAACTATTTGACGGGTTTAATAAAAAGACCGTACATATCACATCTTAGTAAAGGCGGGGGCAGCTGTAGTGAGAACTATTCCTAATTGTAAAATGTAGGAGTAATGCCAACTTCCAAAAGGTATAAGAGCATTCAGTTGCAGAATAAAAACTAACAATCACAACCAAGAAATTTCCTTAACCTTGTAAAAATCTTGGGACAGCGTGTCGCGCGTAACTACGGAAAAAGCCAAGAAATTCGACTAAAAATTTGCCGTACTTAAACCGTAAAGATTTTTGAAAGGTCATTCACAATGTCTTTCGTGTTTGATACATCACAACAAACTTTCAGAAACAAAAAAATAAATTGATCAAATAAGAGACGCTCAATCTGCAATTTTTAAATTAACTCTAGGTTGAAAAGTTTATTTATGGTCGTAAGGAAAGCACAAAACTGACCTTTGCCTTTTGCCAAAGCGCTTTTAACCAAAATACGATTTGCACTTTCGTCTTTCATCGATTTCATTCAATTACTACGAGGGGCATATTTAAAACACCGCGTGTTGGAATGTGACCTGTTTACTTAGCCTGGACACAAATCATCGGAATTATTATTAGAACTGATTTCAGAATTTTTGCCAAAAATAGAAGCTAGAGGAAGTTCTAGTTCCAATAACATTACGACTACTATTTAGTTTGCACGAAATCATCGCTCGCTAGGCGCAGAGTTTTCGAAACTGCAACAGTACTTTCAAACACATTAAAGTACAAATAGAATGAATCTTTTCAAATTCAATACCCCACCTGAAACGAGTAATAAAACATTAATTATACTTGCTGTCAACACGAAGACGATCCCTCGGATTACGAATAGGTAAAGTATGGAAGAGAAGATTATCGAAACACAAGAAGCAGAAAAATTGATTGGCAGCCGGATGAACTTTTTTTTAACAAAATTTGCAGGAACAGTTTCCATTTTAGAGGAAAGAGTTCGCTAACTAATGGCTAAAAAAAGAAAGCTAAGTTTTTTATCTTGTTCATGGTTTTATTTTCCATATTGTTTGTTTCAAAATGTTGCAAACTTGTGGAAAGACGCCGTATATTTTTTTGCAATTAATGTGTTTTTTGTTCAGTATTTCAATCACGCGGGTGACCAATAAGGCAAACTAAGGAAGAAAATTAATTACTCCCAAATCTAGAACTAATACAGCTTTAAAATGATTATAAACTTAGGCATTTCACCCTATTAATTATTATACTCACACGGCAATTATGGAAAACAGTAAAATATAACTCTAGTATTTTTTGTAAACTGAAGGGTTTCTATCGCGTCTAAATAAATAGAGATAGTTATGAATTGAAAGCCACGATAACAAATTACGAAGCAGGTACATTAAAAACAAACTAAAACAAACAATGTTTCTCTTCTTGTTTGACATTGACAGGAGACCCTTTCAATCCGAGCGCACGGTACATTAAAACATTTTACTTTACTGCGCTACCTAGCCACTTAAAAATTGAACACGCACTTAAGGTGTTTGTTAAAAATATCGCTGTAAGTACTCACAAGGATTTAGAAAGACTTCACCCTTGTTATCCCATTCGACATATCAAACACACTTTCGAACTACAATCACCAAAATCTAAAGTTATCAATAAGGATATTCCTAAAGAAAAAGCACTCAAAAGTACTGTCGTGCTTTTCAGTTAAAGCTTTTGGTGCGAGAGTCGCTAAAAAAAGAGCCCTTTACCTCATTGCGCCATACTATTGCCACTTTAATGTTAAAAGAAACTTGTTTAATTACAATTCAATAAAACCATGAAATAATAGGAAATAATAAACCCGAAAATTGTTATTTCTTACCTGTATTTCCCCTGTCCTGAGTCTGAAAACGAAATAAATAGTCCATTATCACACTATATCAACCGTAGATGGCACAAGATTATAATTTAAAGAAAAGAAACAACAGCTCGTGCGCTCCCTTCCCGAAACTCAGATCAGAGAGAAAACAATTTAACACGGATCATTTATCTGGTTAACACAGCACTCACAGTTTACAATAGCTGTGTTAACAGTGACGTCGTGGAAGTCTATAGGAAACACGACCTTTCATCTCCTTCCGTGCCAATCTGCCCATTTAATCTTATCATTTCGACTCAAATTTTATAACGATAAAAAAAAATGGCATTTTTCCCGTTCTTTAATACAATCATTACTGTCAACGCTATAACAGCAAGTATTTATCTTGTTGAAATTTTAATAAATGATGGAAAACTACTTTAGGGTTATGGATGAACAGATACTTCCTCTAAAACACAATAACTCCGAGTTATTCTGCGATCCTTGAGTACATCCACTGGTATTCGGCTCAGTTCGTGTCATGAGATTGTAATCACTGACATCTTTGACCCATTAAAAGGACGACTTAAATTTTAAGATTTATCAAAATGTCTGCCCAAGTTGTATCATGTATGAGGAAAAATGCCGTGAATTATTACTGAATGACTGAAAAAGAAAAGTGCCGTAGGCCTTTGAGGAAAGAAACATGATTAACTGCGATGGTGGCGAGGCACCAATTTTGAGCAGGGATTGATAGTGCAGAATCTTGCAAAAGAAAGTAAAACAGAACATTTATTGGAAAAAAAACATAACTTCTTATTTTTTTAGTCCCGTTAGTCATTTCACAACTCAAAACAACCAGTCAAAAATTGTCCCGAATTCTTTCATCATTTTTAAAACTGTCCTCAGTATCCATCCACAAACCGTCTTATCCCCACGCCGCCCACGCCGCCCCCGCACCCCTACCCCAAAGTTATTTCTTTAGTTCTATACACATTTTTATACCAAACACAAGAAACTTTTTGTTTAAGTTAACGAAGCCTGTATGTAGAATGACACATAGTTCAGTTATCCAGCTAGGACGGGTTGTTCAAAGGTGGGCTAAATTTGACCCCGGATATAGCAAAAATTACAGCAGCAAGAACACGGTGTTTTATAATAACCAGAAAAGTTTACCGCGACTCATTGTTCCTAAATTTTTGGCAATTTAAACCTCGATTTGTTCATATTCCTGTGAGTGGCTTGAAATAAGGAAAACCATTGTAACATAAAGACAGCGCGGCTGGCTGAGGAAATTTTAGTACTGTACGAATTCGTGAATTATTTGGGACAATAGTAGATATACTAAGGCCATACACAAAAAAATATATTGGTTAGCGTCCGCACTCGCCCACAACAAATGGCCCGCTCAGGAATTTTTTTTAATTTTTTTATGTGAAACGGTGCTTCTGTGTTTTTAATGTGTACATTGCGAATGTTAATTACAAGATTCAGTAAAAATTTTAACAGGAAACACTTTCGTTTTCTAGTTTTAAGATAAAGTTTCAAATTTTATTAAGTATTGAATTAAAACATACAAGAAATGACATACACTGCTCGCAGTTAGTTATAGCTATTCGAGGCAAGCAGTGGGTTGATGCATATAACTAAATAATAAAGAATATCCTTTCAGCTTGTTCTTAAATTCATCTTAATTTTCTGCCAATCTAAGTCTTTTTATGAAATTATTCTTACAAAAAAGCGTGAACTACTCTTAACGGTTTTTAAAAAAGATTGTTCAGAATTTCTTTGAAAAATATAATTGTAAATACAAATCTTAAAGATCAAATTCGTCGCTCTAAAGTTGGAAACAAAACCATGAATTAGCACTAACGGCTTTTGAAAAACGGTGTCTGATGAACACAGACTGTGTGGGTTTTCACCAACGAAATGACTCCTCTTGCCAAAGTTAACTTTAAAATGATTTTTTTTTCTAAAAGGGAACTAAAAATGCAGCCAGTGAAGATAATTTCAACTGAAATATATGCGACTCATTATGTACTGTCTATACAATAAATTTAGCAGATTTCGTAAATTCAGAATATGCCAAGAATATTGGCCAAAGCGTCATTGATAAAAATGTATATTTACTGATTTTCTTTTGATTTCTATTAGAAAGAGAAGAAATGAATAGTAGCAACAGTTTTGATCTTGAAATGACGCGACTGCTGTTGCGTGACTCAATCACTTCACCGATATCTCTGCAAGGGCGGATCCAGGGATTTTTTGAAAGGGGGGTCTCAGGGGAAAATTTTGTGGGCAAAGGAATCTCAGTCACATTTTTACCACAGGAAGCCAAATAAACCGTTATGAACAACTAAATTATAAGATGAAAATACGGCATAATCATCGTAAAAATAAAATAGAGATTGAAGTCGTCCTTCCTTCAGGAAAAAAAATACTTTAATCTTTTTGGAAAACTTAATTTGATAATTGACTCCAGGAATAACTGGGGGGGTCGCGACCCCCCCCCCGACCCTCCCCCAGGATCCGCCCTTGCTCTGGACACATAAATAAAACCAATAAAATTTTCTGTGATAGTTTGTTCAGGGTTCCGTTGTAGCCTTCCGTCCACATGTATACGGCGTTTTCGATCACTGAAAAGGGAGGTTTTCGAAAACGCTCTCCAGACTGCAGATTTATGAAAGCGGAGACTTATAGGGAGTCAGGTTGGCATAGTGATCATCAGTCGTGCCTCCCACCTCTACGACCCGGGTTCGATTCCTGGGCTCGGCATGTGGGCCGAGATTTGTCGATCTAAATATGACTTCGAGGGTTTTTCTCCGGGTACTCCTGTTTTCCTCCCTCTGCAAAATTGAGTTTCACGCCAAGATCTGAGCTGTCGAGCGATTAAACATTAGCCTCTGGCTAGGAAGAATGGACATCCACTTCCTTGGCAATAGACGTATTTATTTATCGTATTCGTGTAGACGGGCGAAACGGAGGTTTTCGAATACGATGACGTTATATTTAAGATCCAGTCCTTCTCTATTGATTACAGCGGATGCTCTGTAAAGAGAGCTAGGGTATTAACCTGGCTTTAACGCATTCGTGTGGACGGGCGAATAAGATCTAAAAACGCTACGTGTGGACGCGTATTTTTTTGAAAACGGGGAAAAAATCTCCGTTTTCAAAAATATCCGGATACGTATGGACAGGGCTTTAGCCCTTAAAGATGGTAAGTTGAGTTAACTTAGGCGGATAAAAAAATGTTCAAACTTCCAGAACTGGGAAATATGAGATCCACTGTGCTAACCAAACAGTCGACGGCAACCGAAAGGTGATACTAAAAAAGCGAAACTTTTAATCTTATCAAGAAGGAAATACTCACTTCCTCCTCGTCACTCGAGCGCTTAGCATCCTCTAATCTCCTTCTTAGGGCTTCCTGTGCAAACATGAAATAAACATGTTAGAGCTTGGCCATGTCAAGGGCAATGAAAACTTGACAGTTTCTCACTACTTTGAAAGTGAAGTCAATGAAGATAAAAATCGAGACAGTTTAAAAATGAACCTTAAAACAACCGCGGTCTAAAAAACAGCTGGATAAAAGAATCCAAAGCACTGCTAACTAAATTGTTTACGAGCCTAGTGGCCCATGGGGCCGGCGCTTATCTCTAATGTTAGCGTTTCTGTAGTGTTAAGCGGACGATAGTCTTTGACTCTCCCTGGACGGGACATTAGTTCATCACACGTTAGCTACCAGCAAACGCTAGTACTCATTTATCATGGAAAGCTGAGTTAGCGTAAGCAAAAAGGAGCGCTACACAAATATTCAAATCTCGTCAGATCATGACCGAAACGGGAAGCTTGTGGTAGGAAAAGTGCGCCCGATATTCGAAAACCCATTTGACCATGATACCACTGGGTAACGATGTTGATAAAATACCTTGATAACAAAGTTTGATGAAAACAACATGTTTGGTGGTGATTTTATACCGACGGCTTTAAACAACATACTCTCAGACCTCAATTAACCGCCCCCTTGTTTTTTAACGTTCGGAAATATTTCTACTCAGGTCATTTCTTTTACTAAAGTTCCCAAATTATTAAGTTTAAGAAAATTTTTACGGTGAGTGAGTTTTGATAAGCACTTTGCGAAACTAAGCACAATGTGGCGCTACCGTTTGTGTTGTTTTTTTTTTCTTCGAGGGATTTTAATTCTTTTTTTTTTCAAAGTGAATCAACATTAAGCCAGTGATGTGGCCGACATTTATATACCACGCTGCCACCAATCAGTTATCAACACTCAACTTCTTCTTACATATATAAAGTACAAAATAATACATTCTGTAGTGAGAAAATGAAAATTGATCAATCAAATGAAGATTAAACGTGAAGTATGTGCTCAATTAAGTTGGGAGAACTTAAAAACTCAACTTGGACTGAAAGGGTAAATGCGAAATAAATTTATAGTAGTTTAGTTTCGATTTGAACTGAAGGACATCGTTATATTTTATCGTGATAAGAAAAATAAAATCATGACAATTGAAGTAAGTCTTATAAAAATATTAACAAGTTTGACACTGACTTAAAATGTATATAAGTCTTAAAAACTCCGAAATTCCGGTAGTAACCTCTACCCTCATCAGAGAGTAAATGTTAATAAATTTGTAACATAAATAGACAAGTATGCAGATATAAACTAATTCTATTTTTTTCTAATACGCCTGACTGCAATTTTAACAGTATTTTTAAAATTATTGAACTAAATTTTTTTGCTTAAAAATTCTGAAAACGCCAGATGTTTTGTTAACACAAGAATACTAAACCACTATAGCGCCCGGGGTTAACTAAAGCTAAATCATTTTACGAGCTTAGCGGCCAGCGCTTATCTTCGGATTCCGTAGTGCTAAGCGGGTGTAAGTTTTTAGATTCCCCCCTGGACACTAATCCATCGCAGGTTAATTCCCAGCAGACGCTGGTACGCGGAAAAGAAGGTCACACAAATATTCCAATTTCTGCAAAGTACTGGAATTGAACTAGGGACCTTGTGGTTGGAAAGCAGAGATCTTAACAACTGCGCAAACCACGTCCGCCCTGGGGTAGGGTAAGGGGTGAAAAAATAAATATTAGCATGCGAGAGTCTTTGATAAAGTAATTATTTTAATTATTTTTTATCCTAGGCCATATCATAACTCAAAGTTTACCACACCGATTGTTAAGAAGACACCTAAGAGCGTTTGAAACATATCTAAGCTAGTTTTTCGAAAAGTAATTCCAGTTTATTACCAAATTATTTTTGCCTTCCCTGTTACTCAATACACAAGCCAAAAAAACTATCTAACTCTGTAAAATTCAAACTTAAAAGCTCTGAAAGTGCATGGTTGTGAAAAAAATTATATAACAGGTGAGTTAAAAAATGTAACTGGACGCCAACAAAACGCTAAAAACATTTTAATCCGAAGGCTGCCTTGATTATTCTCAATATCGTTCTTCCTCTTTTTTATAACGAAATTATCTAAAGTAAAGGACCGCGGATTGCTTTAGTCTGTCACAGCCGGTCGCATGCAATGATTTTTTCTTCTCCAAGCGCATGAACTTGCATGATTACATATTTCGCCAATATACATCCTGAATGATCACATCTGGCTTGAAAAATTCCCAATATTTTCAATGGCGACGTACTCGAGTTTCATTTATTTTCAAAAATGACTAAACTTTTTTTTTTTCAAGTTCTTTTTCAAGTATATAAAGAAGTTTAACCTCTTCTGTGTCATGCAGTTTCCACAATGAAATTAAACTTGCTCTACATGCATACAGACCAGCCCGGAGCATTTTTTCCCGGGTTCTTTCAGAGTAGCCGGTGAAATGCACCGGTTGCCGGTCTATTTTCACAACACTGGAAGTGGTTTAACTAACTCTCGCTGGAAGTGTTTTCAACATCGTCACAAGTAGGATGTTTCGCGCAGAAGTAGCACTTCGGCAGAGCAAGAGTACAACATCTACAGTTGCATATTCATCAATTTCGGAACAGCAAGGTTGATCTAAATTCAATTTAAAAGATAATTGTAACCTTTAACACACTGAAAAAAAGCAGTACTAAGAATTCACAGAAACTTCATAAACACATATTGCGCTGACAGAAAACTTTCAAAAGCAACAATCAACCCGGTAGCGGAACTACAATACTACCTACGGCACACTAAAATGGTAAATGTTTAAAAAATTTTAAAGTTAAAACACTGAAGGATGTTTTTATAAACATGTTACCATTTTAATATTTTAACTTTTATTGGCGTTTGAATACCTGAGGCATGAAAGAAACCATATGACCATACTTACTTGAACTGGCGATTGAAATCGCGTTCCCGTGACATAAATTACGAAAGATTTCTGCCCAGTCGGTAAGGTTATGCCAGGTTTAACAACCTTGATCATTGCCTCTTACAAAGGTTCGTAAGAAAAAAGTGTCCGGCAAATGCAAATAGATACAAGCGCGGGAAATGTACGGTGACCGCAGCACCGGGTTTCACTGATTACTGAAGAATGTTGTTGTTCTTTCCTCTTAAGAATTGTGCTAAGAATGTACATCAAAAATAAATGCGATAATGCACGGATACTCTACTTTAAATCAAGCATCAATTTTGCACGTTATATTATTGGTCAGCTTACTGGCCAAACCGGAAGTCACGAAAACGGTTAGTTCATACCTTTCGCTCTTGTTCTTCTCTTTCCCATTTTTCTACTTCTCGTCGTGCCTCTTCTTCCTAAATGTATTAAAAAACGATAAGAATTAAGATATTAACTTTAACTTGTCAGTTGACGTGTTTCAAACTTAACAGGTGACATTAATTCACATTGAGAGTAACCCGAAAAGGAAAGGTCATTTTTAAAATTGTTTGATAATTTTTATGCAAATTCTTCTTCAACCCCTTGCACTGCATGCTGTAAACATCAACCCCAAAAATAAAATCGCAAAAAACACGGAAAGCTTTGAGCAGATATTTCATGAGCGCTCGTCAACTAAACCAGAAAAACATTGGTGATTAAGTAAAAGGAAATGTCAAGAATACACATAACGGGAATAATTCTGCTGGTCGACGGCATTCGTCGCCCTTCCGAAATCCCTAACATTACAAAACAAATTACCCGCAGAATTCGTGTAATATTTTCAAATCGCATTGACAGCGCATCCCACTGTGACATATCGCAGTAAATGTATTCTAGTTGTTAAGGCAGAACTACAGCCAGTTGTCCTATGAATATTGACTATGAAGTGAATCGGACGCCTTAAAATCTCTTCAGACAAGAAACTCGACAAGAAAGATCCAAGGGGCGGAGTGGAATTTTCAAACAATACAAGCGGGCAGTCTTTATTGATCAACAATGAAGGACTCTTTGGCGTCACTGAGTTTTGTGACCTCAATTCTCTAATGGTTTTATGGCAAAAAATAAACAAAACTCGAAAATGAATAAAGGAGCGGATTTCCTTACACTATTTGTTAGGAAGTCCTTAAAACACGATCGAGAAATTGGTGTTTCTTTCCACCAAACAAATTCAATATGTAATAAATACAATAAAAAATAAGTATATTATTATGCAAAATGACTATTGATTCTATGATCTCCAGACCAATATCGAACAGCTCTTACACACGAAGTCTCAAATGGACCTATTGAAAGAAAACATATTTTAAAGAGATTCTTTGGTTTTCAGCTAGCCAAACCCGTAGGATAAATGATTAAAAAAACGAGATCACATGCAGATTAAACTTTAATTCCCTAGTAATTTCCTTCCATTGAGTGTTTATTTCGCGATATTTCCAAATGGAAAAGCTTTTGCATTCAGTTTTAACATGTTTTTATAAGAGATAAAATAAGCGTAAGTTAGAAGTCCTAATCCAAAGCAGGATAAACTTTATTTACTTAATAATTGAAAAACACTCCAATTTCATGTCAGTTGATATTTGTGGCCACGGCCACCCCAAAGATTACTTATTTATCTTTTTATAAGCTCAAAATATGAAGAAAACTTAATATCATATCTTCGAAAGATCCCAATCTACGTAATTTCTGTTAACATTTCGGTCCAACTGACGTGTTTTTTAACATATATTTTTTAGCAGCGACAAACGTTTTTCAATTTAACAACGAAAAAAAAACCCGGTTACCCAGAATCCTTTTTGAACATAACTTCCTAATCGACGGTTGAATTATTGAGAATTTTAATGAAATATCATTTTTTCAAAAAGTTTAAGGGCCTGTTTCTTTCCCTAAATTTCTTGCGTGCAGTTGTAACCAAGCGGATTGTCAACACACGTGAATGCTCGGCGTTGGTCAAATCTCCTGGGCAACCCTTCCTTCATGCCTGCAGGAAATCGCAATTATATGAAACAATTGACGATGAAATAATTGGTAAATAAATATTTCGATAAATCAATTGAAAGAGACAGGCAGAAAAAGTGGAAACTTACCAGTACAAAAGATGAACCTCGACCAACTTGCCTTTGAAGCATGAAAATAAGTCGAAATCAATTCCTTTACAAAGAAATTGTTTTCTCGGGTTGATGCTTTTGAATAGTTTTTAAAACAATACATTTTTAATCGCATATAATTTATTGTTTCGCCGGATTACCTGATAATTATACAAAAATTTAATAATTCTGCCGAACAAAGTTTACAAAGTATACTAAAAATAACCTTTAGATGTAAAGCAGATTTCAATTCCGCAGCGTGGAATTTTTATCACATGAAAATGGCACGTTAACAATTAGGAAAGCCCAAGGAATGAAAAAAAATCAAGTTTTAATGCGATCAAAAAATAGAAACACTTCAAATATCTTTTTAAGACTTTAAAGAGACCATGTGTAGAGGGGATATAAAATAGAGATTAACGCAAATATTCGAAGTTTTGAAATTATTCTGAATTTATTTTTTAAATTAGAGATTAACATTTCTTTAATACATAAATGCGTACAAACTTCAAAAGAATTTTTAGAACGACAATTTCAAAACAAAAATATAAGTCTGACGATTACTTCAACAAAACTAATCCGATTGATTTAAGAAATAAAATATGTTCTCCACTCCTTCACAGCCTCAATCACCTGATTGCTTCGCTCTATTAGTCAGTCTTATTTCAGTGAGCGGTTTCAAACGACGAGTAATCAAAACAAAGACACAAGGCAATATATACTGATCGTTAGCACATGTGTATCATTTGGGGCAATAGTAGATACAATATTAAAAGAAAATTGCTACTCTGTTTTTTTACTTTGCACGAAAATTACAAGATCCAGTTCAAGTTTCAATTAAAACTTTTTTTCTTTTTTCAGCCTCAACCGAAGCTTGTTATTGAATTATTCTTAATTATCGGCCAATCTGAGCTTCATTGTTGTGATAAAGTTGCACTTAAAAAGGCGCGTTAAAATTAAACGACGACTATCAAGTAGGAATCATATTTGATAAGATGTAAGGTGTGTCACGGAAAAAGCCTTTTGAAAGACACTTTGAAAACGTCGAAGTTTTGAAGTGCTCTTCCGTCTTCTTACGAGAAAAAAATAGTGATAAAAAGTTGCGGTTGTAAAGAAAATATAAACAGAATTAGCTTGTAATTAACTGACATTCTAATGTAATCTTGTGTTTTTAAGCTTTAACAAATTA
>JAOBRB020704292.1:3323-16849 GCA_027575285.2 Zoanthus pulchellus | reverse complement strand
CAATCTTATAAAGTGATATTTATATTTTCACAGTAATTTATACACAAAAAGAAACGTTTCTAGGTGTTTAAACTGTCAGCATCATTTTTCAATGCTTTGTCTTTTTTAAGTTTTGATTTCACATTATTTCAAACCTTTCAGAATCAGCTACTGAGCTCAGAGATGAAAAAATGAGCAAAGAGTCCCGGAAGAATTTAATGAGTTGTTATAAATAAAGCAAAAAGCATGTCTTACTCTGTTTTATAAATTCCGTTTGGACGGGGATTTATGCGAGGGCAAATATACGCAGGGTTTGCCTTTTCATTATTACGTAACTGAATATTTCATCTCATGCTCACATTTTTGTTACACGTGAATTTCATAAGAACCAGTCCGGCAATTTTCCGAGGCCCATTGCTCTTAACCTTTCGGTGATTTCAGCCTCCAATTGTTCTTTTAAATTGATATATAATTCTGTTCTTACTTCTAGTAGTTCAAACTGAAGAAAAGCATAATAGAAGCAGTCAACGCGTTTTTTATAAAAAATGTGAAACACCGTGGCATGTGTTATATTGTTTTACTAAGTTAACTTATGAGTTTTAACCCATTCACTCACAATCAGTTATCAACACTCAACTTTCCTTACATAACAAACACAAAATAAGGCATTTGGTAATGAGAAAATGAGAACTGATTAATAAAAGCGAACTACTGAAGATGAAAAGTGAAATTCTCTCAAACTTATACTATGAAAAGTATCGGCTCAGTTTGGGAGAATTTAATAATTCAACTGAGACATTCAGTCATAAACATTCAGAGTTTCAGACTCAGATTGTTCTTAAATTGTTCTAAGACTTTGACCAATTTGAACCTCGCTGTTCATTAGGACATCACAACGGACAAAATGGGTCATTCAGTATGCATTACTTACTGCGCATGCGTTCGTTGGGTTGTTATGGAGACAGATGTGAGGGTGGTTACAAAGTTCGATCCCGTGGCATCTCGTGTGTCAAAACCATTTAACCTTGCTAGCTGTTGATATAAGGCTTATAAAATTGTTCTTATAAAAAAGAGTGCACTAACAGTCAACGGTTGATGTAATGTACGGGAGAATAGAGGCTTGCACACATTTCTTATATTATCATTAGGTGTTTTTTGTGTGATAGATTATCCTTCTAATGTTCAAAATCAAGAAAATCACAAAAGAATAAAACTTAATACATATATACCTTCAATAGTTTCTTTATTTCTATCTTGCTTGCTTGCAACACACTTTGCATCAGTAAATTGTTAAGTCTTCTTTTTAAAGAATAAAATTCTTGGAAAATTTAATTAATAGCTAAACTAGTTATTACATTGTTAAATATCAATGTACGTTAAGGTTAGCCAATCATGCCAAATTACATACTGGAAAACAACATTTAGAAAAAACATTTTTTAAGTAATTATAAAAACTATTTTTCTCCTTTTTCAACGCTATAATACAACTCGCTAACTTAGATTCATGGTACAATTCTAGTTATTTTAAAAACATGCAAGGTTTATCCATCAGTAAAGTAAACATTTGTCGAATGTTCTAGAAAAAATACATTTTTCCGAAGATAGTTGGGTTAACTAGCGACAGCTGATAAAAATTCATCAAAGTAAAAATCCAACATAAATTATAAAACCTAAGAATATACAGGAAACTTTAACGTGACAAAAAGAACAACTTTAGAAATAACGAGTCTCAAATTGGCCGAAAATTAAGAGCAATTTAAGAACAATTCAGGCTGAGGCTCCAAATATCTAAGAAATATTTTATTATATATTAATATGTTAAAACTAAACTAAAACATAAATTTAATATAGAAACACAATACACTCTCTTTTTTTATAAAAACGTTTTTTACAATACGAACATGAGGCTGAAAATCTCCAAAAACTTAACATGTTAAGAACATGCTGAGGCTGAGAAAAGGTGAAGAACATTTATTTATGATGAAACAATTCATACAGTGTTATTGAAAAATTTGCTTGGGCTTCTTGACTAAAGTTTGCAGATAACAAAATTTTTTTGTATCACAGGTTTTTCAGTTACCAAATTTCATGATGTTTGTACAATTTTAGAATTTGTATTTTCTTTGAATTAAATTTAACCTAGAAAATATTACTAAATGCCAGCTTGGGGTGGATGAATTCCAGGTTTTAAAATTTCCAATCTTTGGCTAACGAAGTCTTTTTGTGGTCGATATGTTTATGGTTTCGGAAGATAATTAGATCCCGATTCACGCATTGCGTGACACAGCGTAATGTTCGAATTAAAGAAAAGAATTTACTATCAAACTTATTAAATCCAACTATTTAAAACTGACACTTTTTTTTATCAGTATTAACCCCTCGATTAGCAAAAAATAATAATTTTCAACAGACCATGGAAATACTATAAAGAAATTTATGTTGGAAGGGAATTTCATACGATGCCTATAGCTACCATGCATTAACTGATTAAGCTTGTTTTTCATTTTTTAAAAACATCAGCCTACAAAAATTCCAGAAAAATTTTTTGCCTGAGATGCTCACTGATCTTCTCCAATTTTGACAAATCTCTTTAAGTTTGCATTTTTGTTATTAAAAGAGTTATCGATATGACAAATTTCGTTTTTAGAAATGTTACACTGTCGTTCAAAGGGTCTATTGAAGTTTTAGCTTAACCTTTTTCAAGAAGAGAGGTTTTGACATTATCGGTTTATTATTGTTTGAATAGATTGTATCAATGTCAGTTTGCTTTTCTGTAAAATATCACTCTAAGTAAAGCACTGTTGTTTCCTTTCCTGTCAGCTGTAACACAGGATGTTTTCTCAAAATTTATACATAATTTGAAACTTCATTACCATTTGCGGTTTCGTTTCTAAAATCGATTTTTATATGAAACAAAACTTTCTGTTTTTTTTAATTTGGTACCTTCGTGACTAAGTATATCATTGTGGTATACATTATGTTTTATCAATTTATGCTTAGAATGATAAAATTGAGAATGCGAAACAGATGAATATATATTCTCTTGGGTGATGAAGGCACTAAAACTTTATAGCCTTTTACAGAAAAGATATGATTTTTCCACGACAATAATTCAACTCTCCTTCAAATAAGATTTGTTCAAAGTGTGCCAATACACGCTGTTTTATAAGAACCAGTAAACTTTTTCGAGGCTCACTGACATTGCTCTCGATTTTTGGCAATTTTAGCCTCGTCTTTGTTCCTATTTCTGTTCATATTTCATATTTTCAGCTGTAATTGAAGAAAACCCCGTAAAAACAAGCAAGAAATTGCAAAACAATGCTGCCTCGCATTTTATAATAAATGTGAAATACGGTGAGACTTTTTGCGTTTTATATTGTGTTGTTAAGTTAATTTATGACATTTATGAGTTTTACTGAAGTCTCGACGTAAAACAATTTCAGAGATATTCGGGACCTCAGCCTGAAATCGTTCTTAAATTTTGGCCGATTTGAGCCTTGTTGTTCTTTTAAAGTTCTTCTTACAACAAAGTGTCTAAACTTTATTGCAATCATTTTCATTAAGTTGAAATTTTTGCGGCATTTAATGACGCTCGTTGCTGTCTCAATCAACAATTCGTGTTCCGGTCGAAATCTCCGCCGCATCAAGAGAAAACCCACCAAAGCTAAAATTACAAAAATAGTTTTAACAAATGTTACCAGAGTCTAAACCTGGTTTGTTTAAGTTCTTTAATTTACATTAATTGAATGTTTTGTAATTCACTTTTTCATTGTATTTTAAGGAAAGACTGTTTTATTTTTAGCTATTCCAAAACGGTAAAAAAAACGATATCATTATCTAAAAAAACTAGACAAAAAGTCATTCTCTTTATTTAGATATTTAACGAACAATTTAAAATAGTAAATTTTCGTTCAGCTGAAGCAAAAAAATTATTTTGCATATGAATACGTAAAAAAATTATTGCTTCTAACTCTCTCTGACTCTGGAAGCTTTCAGAATGACATTTTAATTTTACATCATTAATACACCTGCAAAACCCTCGCTGATTTGGGTATTGAACTTCTGTATGCTAAAAAAAAAAGAATTTATCCTTAAATAAGAAAATATCATTAATTGCATTAAAGACCGTATGAGTTGAAGGAAATAGTGACAACTAGCTGTCACCTCAATTTAAAATTTATTTACAGTGGTGGCTGGGCTAAGAATATGATTATGAAAGTGTATTGTGATACACGCAAATTCAAAAATATTAAAATTCCAAACAAAAAATACAAACGGTAATAGTAAAATAACAATTGAAACTTATATTGGAGTGAAAACCGTTAAAGTCTTCAAAAGTTTTGTGGGAAATGTTTTTCTTCAGCACAGCATGTATGCGGAATAGAAAGCCATAAAAAATTGTCGTTATGACAACAGCTGCGTCTCGTTTCGGCGAGAGTTTTCGTGACTTCTGCCTGAACGTGAAACATTTGGCAGTCTCGTCTACAAATCACGTGACACCCCACGTTGTTCTTGACAAAAACAAACACACGGGTCGTGGTTTAGGCTAAAGTCATGAAACTAGGAAATGAGTTTTTTTTGAGAACGTGAACAAACATCAGATGGATTTCGCGGCTTGTAGGCGGTTGTAAAGACATTTCTTCGCATCGAATTTAACTTTAAAATCACGTAAAATTTTTTTCAAGGGAAACTCTAAAGTTGAGCTTGTTTTAAAGGTAAGATGGAAATTTTTAGTGAAATTTAAAGTGTGTGAAGTCTCGTAGGTAAGGATCTCTTACGTGAAAAGGCACCAGTTGTCCCGTACAAAGGACCAAATTTACCGTTTCGACCAAAAATCTCTCTAGCATTATTTTGCCAGTCTTACAGATAAACTAAAAAAATATTGTTGTTACTAGAGCTTTTAAGGTCAATTTGTAGAAAAACCTGAAAAAAAAATTATATGAATTGTCTAGGATTTGAAAGCAGCCTATAAAATCTATTGTTTTGTAGTTATGAAGGGAAAATTCCGGTCTGGAAAGATATTTAAATAATTTATTACTTTCTTTGTTTATATTTCATCTTTTTGTTCGAGAATTATTCTTAGAAAGACTTTAAAAAATTAGATTTGTGTTTTAGTCACGAGTTAAACTGTTGCTAAACAAACGACCCTACAGTTTCTGAGACTGTTTCGGTACAAATTCATTCATCTTATTGTTTGTGATAAAAATAACGCGGTCAGGCTGAACTCACGAAAAAGTGACGTCAGAAGAGCCGCGCGTGTCTTTAGCCTGTCCAACGTGTTGTCTGAAGCGCTCGCATGACTTAAGCCTGATTTCCTGCTTGTTAATATAACGCCGCTTTAGAAGTTCCTGCCCTTTTGCGAAGACGATCAAAAAAGGGAAATTAGCTAATGCGACCGAGCAAAACACCAATCATTTTGACAACTAACTTAGTACAAAAGCTTCAATTTGTACGTGAACTGAATATAACTAATAGGATTACAAGCGCCTGGTGTGCGAAGAAAATAGAAGTTTTGAGCGAAGTGTAATTAACGATAATAACTCCGACACAAAATTTCATTTACATATTGATGTGAATAACCAAATCACATCGACAAACAGATCTAATATTGATTTTTCATAGCTTTTATCGTGACTCGAGCCTACCAGTTATTATTGGTGAAGTACACCCACGCGTTTTAGGAACCCAAATGTTCAGTTACACCACATTCTATAACCAGATCTGACCACGATTTGCACTTCGTAAACCACATAAACTTGACGTAGTTAGAAGGAATAAATCCACAGAAACTATCTAGATTTCTTAAAACTTCTATGCAACATTTATACGTTGTAAAACAAATTTTTTGTTACTCTGATCAAAAATTTCAAAACCACACGTTTTTTTGCACAGCTGCTCCTGCCGTAATGCGTGATATTTTAGTCAATTGTAGTCTTGACTCTTTCTACTCTTATATGTTGTTTTCATTGTTTCGGAAGATGAAACTTTATAATTTTCAGCACTGAGCAATGTAAAACAGAGTTATTTTTATCAATAGAAAAAGACTTAGGATGACCCACTCAATAATTATCCACTTTGATCGAGGTCTTAATTTAGGCAAGGGAGAATGTTTTTTATAAGTTTTTTTTTAATAAGTTTTTTATAAGTTTTAAAAGCATTTTTTAGCTAAGTTTTAACCACCTTTGAGGCTTTATATTTGTTTAATGTTTCGAAGTGAAAAAAAAGAACTAAATTCGCTTTCAATTATTATTTAGTGATAAACAATAGATCTGGAAGCGATAGCTAGATCCAAAGTTTCAACTCAAAAAGATAAATGGTTTCGTACTTGAATAAAGCCCGTGTCTTTTTTTCCACATGTATGTGGATATTAAATCAAAACTTATTATTTCCTTTATACGCAATAGTGAGTGGGCACGGGTCAAGATTATCATTTGGGCTTTCAAGTGAAGAATTTATGTCGACATCTTTATTTGCATACAGTTCAAGTCCAAGGATTTTACTATTAAGGGCCAATGATGTTATTGGCAGTTTAGAAAACAAGGGAATAAAAACTCGCCTTTTTTGTCAATATACAGATGGAAAATCAAGCTAACTCAGGATTTGAAAACGATGTTGGAAAACTGGATTTGAAAAAGTAAGTAAAATTATTTTGCTTTTCCTTTGAAACAGATTACGTTTAAGAGATTTTAACAGTAGTAACAAAGCTTTTTCATTTAAAAAAGTCTTAAGACTAAGAAATCTGCTTGAGGTTTTGTACAAAGATGTGTTTTTTATACTTCAAAATAGTTCAATAAATAGCGTCGCCATCGTTTTAAAATCAGTAATATTAAAACAGAAGTTTTAACTATTGCAGTCAATATTTCAAAATATTGCCTGACGGACTGCAGAAGGCAAGAGGCCGTGAAGATATTGCAATACGATCTGATATTGATAAAAAAAAAATTCAAAAAATCTAAACGGCACGTATATCACTCCTCATATTATCAAGTGACTTATCTTTGAAAACTTGAATTCAATACTTGTTGTTCGCTCTTATATTTTTTTTACCTTTCATGATGTAGAAGATTGATTGGTTCCACTGTTTTTGTACGTGATCTAAGTTGGTCACGTATCATGAACTCAACAACTTTCATTTCTGGTCAGGATTTGTCTTGCTTCCTCTCAAAGGGCTTGCTAACTAACATTATACGATCTGAATAAATGCAGGAAAATTTCTTTTAAAAAAAACACTTTTAAACTGAAAATGAACTCGTTTTCCATAATTCTCGCTTCGTGGAACGCTTTACACTTACCTGGGGTCACGTCGTCACGCTTCAGGAACCAATTGCATTGAAATCCTAGAAACTTAAGTTAACTTGTTTACAATCTCCAGGGAAATCCAATGAATTTTCTTTAAAAGATAGGGTCTCAGTCAATGATTCTGTGTTAAATTTACATGTTTTACAACAAGATGAAAAGTTTTAAAATTAATTAACGTTTTAGTTTGGATCCTCCTAACACGGTGTAAACCCTATATGTTTATCAAAACACCCAACATCCCGTTCATGTTTGAACTTTTCAAGAAATCGGATTCTAAAGTTTATCTAGAAATCTTGGTGAGCATTGGGTAAGCTCAGATGTGATGCGGTACTATAGTAAAGAAAATATTTTTAAAGCATTCTATTCAATGCAAAATTAGCAACCTTTGTTTTATTACAATTGGGTTGGACGATATCAGAATATTATAAAATAATTCATTCGTTCAAACTTTTTTTGTTTCACCTGAAGATTATAATCTGCATAATTAAGAAAAATCATCCCTTTAAGAAAAACTTATGAAAAATAATGTCAATGACACATTTACCGAGCGAAAATAGACAAGAACAACTTTGCAAGTTTGTTTTTCAACGTGAGTGAAATTTTCAATTTTTGTTTGACGGGTTAATTTATGCGAGACTCGGTGGCGACAAAAAAACTTCCGAGAGGACAGCGTGTTGCGTAATTTATCAAATATAAAATTAAAACTAGAATAGAATGTTTGCTATATTACATTATTTATTCCTTAAAAAAAACTGGCCAACAATAGTCTTAACAGTCTCCGATGTGAGATAGTTATTTTAATTCAAGAAAGCAGTGAATACACTATTGGTATTCTAAGTTGGGACACGTTGCGGATATTGCCATACAACTAACAATGGGTGTCTCCACCTTCCAGACGCACCGATAATAACGGTATTTTTTTCAGCAAAAAATTCTTTATAAACGAGTCATCTTTTTCTGTCACTTTACATGGAGCACTCTCAAAAGATTAGCTTAGAATGAAGGAATACTTCCAAGTTGCGAAATTTGGTGTTAATTGAGAAATAAATTTGCATATCTCGTAGACGTTTACATAATTTAACGTCTGCCAAGAGATTAAAAGAATTCTACCAAAGAAATAAACAGACTACGTGACAAGGACACTTGCTACAGTGAACCTAACTGTACTTGGCGAACATTAACTTTCATATCTAACCCACTAAAATCTAACTAGAGAAAGAAAGTTTTTATAAAAGTGAGCAACTTTAATTTGTTGTAGCTAATCGAGTTGCGGATTGCTTTGTCTGCAGTTTCTCTCCTACCCGATGTTTGTTTATGCTTAAAATATTGGTGTTTTAGTTTCCTGTGGATTGTTTTTTTATACTGTAAAATGATAAACCACATTCTATGTTTCTTTTCTGTTTTGTGAAGGGAGCGAACACGGACTTCAGACAAGACAAAGAACTTTCTTCAAACACGAAGTAAAGGCAACCGAAGTCATTGCAATCGTTCATCGTCCACATCGGGACCTTCCGATAACGGCGAAACAAAGCCCAAAACCAATTCACTGGAGACCCCAATGTCTCAATACATTAGCAGTTACAAGGAAAATTCATCCAGTGAAATCGATTCCATGTCTGACCTAAAAGAAGACCAGGAGGGCGTCCCAAACGGTTGGTATATGGCTAAGAATATCTTTATTTATGTACTTGCATAATAATTTTTACTTATGTTCACTAAATCTTTCAAACATTACATTTTGTAACATAAATGGTAATTTAAAATATATTTTGTGTTCATCCTTGTAAATTTGGTTTTATTATCAGCTATGGATTGTTTT
Source organism: Zoanthus pulchellus (assembly GCA_027575285.2). Lineage (NCBI taxonomy): Eukaryota > Metazoa > Cnidaria > Anthozoa > Zoantharia > Zoanthidae > Zoanthus > Zoanthus pulchellus. The sequence continues at coordinate 7,752 of JAOBRB020704292.1, read as the reverse complement.
ACGTATTCAATGGATATTCCTAAATATTGTCTGCATTGATATTTATTCAAAGTTATTCTTCCACTTGGCAGGGAATACATCTGGCGCAGACTCCCCATCACGGCGCATGCGATTGTATAAATGTGAGCGCTGTAACAGCCAGTACTTTGGTCTTGCCAGTTTGCGGTCTCATTGCCGCTCCGTGCATGGCGACCAAAAATATTACAAATGTCACGTGTGCGGCAAGTTGTTCAGCCATCCCAGTAGCCGCAACATTCATCTCAGACTTCACTCGGGAGAAAAGCCGTACCAATGCGACACCTGCGGCAAACGATTTCGGGTGTCTTCGCATCTTAAGGATCATGTTCGCGTCCACACTGGTGAGTATACGTTTCGCTCGGTAGGTCAAGTCATTCGAAAAAGTGCTGAATGATACTCAGTGTTGTAGCCTGTTATGTCCATCTTTCAAAAGCTTTTATTGAAAGTTGCGATTTACATTCCAGTCCTGATTTTTCCCAAAAATATTGTAAATCTTTAGTATTTTAAAGTTCTTAAGGTTTGGTAAATATCAGGGGATGTTACTAAAACCAGGAATGGGGAATGGGGAATGGTTTTTAAAATAGAAAAAGCAGCCATGCTTCTAGCTCCAGAAAGTCGAGGCGGGAAAAATGAGCCACTCACCATCGGATTCCACAGGAAGCCCAAGACATTTTTTTTGTATCGCCGCTGAACAGTATTTTAAAAACCATTAATTCCCCATTCCCCATTCCTGGTTTTAGTAACATCCAATATCAGGGCTGTGCATATAAAATTATAATAGCGGTAAACTATAGAGCACGTATACAAAAGTTTTAATATAATGAGCACCGAGGAATGCGAATTACGATGGCTCAGAAAAAACAGCTTTCTGATTTACTCTTTACTTCTTTGTGCGGTACATTAGTTCTTTTCTCTGCTTTTAATTTTGTGACGAGAAAAACCTGAATATGTTTCTCCATAAAACTTTACAATGAAGAGAAGAATTTTGTTGAGTACTGTCGTGTAGTCATAACAAGTCCAGAAGATCTATCCTCGCGTTCTAATTTTTACCGACAAATCCGTGCACGTGCTCCGCTCGATGCATTCTAACGTACAGTTATTGTATTGACTATTGTTCTTTGTCGCCTTCGTCAGCAACGCTGTCCTCGAGGTTGTAAAAAAGTTGCTCGAATCATTTTCAGTTCTGTTGATACATGTCTTGCTCCATTTAGTGTCATAATCATACTTTTTTGTAATAACGTCAAATTTATGGCGAGGCTAAATTTTTGTGAATTTTGTGGAAGGCAGCAGCCTCAATTCGTTTAAAGCAAATTTGTGTTATCGTCCCTGTTTTTGATGATATTTAGTACACAAGTAATACACGCTCGCTGGGTAACTAAACAGTAGAATTTAAAGTAATTATACTTATTAAATTTTCAACCTTGAATATTGAGTTTCTAGCGTTCTGGGCCCAACTGTTCAAAACCCGGTTAGCACTAACCCAGGGTTCAATGATTAACCCACGATCTTGTTTCCCATCTTAAACGAAGAAATTTAGCTGTAATTTTGGGATTAGCAAGACGTTTCCAGAAAAATCCAAACAGCATTCACAAATAACCGTTTACCTTTTCTTAAAACAGAAATTCCTGTTTGAATTTTTGCTTAACCTGGGGTTAAACTTAACCAGCCTTTGAATAACTGGGTCCTGATTGGTTCACTCAATAAACTACGTTATCAGCTCATATATAGCGATTGATCATATATGGAACTAACAGTGTAACGTAATGTCAAGGTGAAAAATGTCACAATAAAATTTAATGTCAGTTTTTAAGTAACGAAAGCTTTGAAAAGCTCATGAAAATTAATAATACAATTATTCCATTCGCGCTTGTTACGTATGTGATGATTATAGCCAACTCGGCTTTACGCGCCTCGTTGGCTATTTACCATCTCATATCCAACGCGCGCTCTTGGAATAACTGTTAAATATACTTTTAGTATACTGAATATAATTTCTAAGCGTTTGCCTTTTCTGCCATTATAGGGGAACGGCCTTATGTTTGCGACGTTTGCAACAAGGGTTTCAAGCAATCAAGTGACTTGAAGAAACACAAACGAACACATACAATGGATAAACCCTACAAGTGTCCCGTATGTCCACTGGCCTTTACGCGGTCTCATCATTGTCGTGGTCACCTGACAGCAGTTCACAAGTTTTACCGTTGTACGGTCTGCAGTGCTTTGTTCACCTCCAACGAAGCTTACGAAGCACACAAGAAAGTTCACCCAGACGAGTGTTTGTCTCACGACTCAGGAAGTCAGTTGTTAAGTAATTGTTTTAGTAGTGGTAAAAACGTGTACGAGAACCCTAAGGATAAATTTCCGCTGACTAAGGATCTTCCTCAATTTGAAGATAATACAAAAAAACAACTAGATCCCAAGGGGCGGTCGATTCAAGGTATCCGCTCGGTTCAGCCTCCCGGTGATATTGCTGTGCTGAAAAAGCTTGTGGAAGATGTTAAACTCAAGTCAACGTATAGTGAATTTAGTGACTATGTGCTCACTCTTTGTAACGACAGAAGAGTAGATCCAGAATTTTTGCGTAACTTTATCGAGCTGAACTCAAGATTTCAGAACAAGCTTAGTAATTCAGTCCAGCAACCATCTGAGCAGAAAAAGGATGCACTTGAGGAAAAAAATGAAGTTCTTTCTAAAATGACCAGAAAGAGGAAATTTGGTGTATCAGTTCTGAGTGACGACCCTGATATGAACAGTGTTGTTGCTCCGGTAAAAGAAAGAAAGACCTCGACTGGTAGCGAGAGCAGTGTTCAGTCGTGCCATCGAGTGTCCGTCATTCAATACCATGGTAGTAATAAACAGGATACACCAACGCCTTCTCCAGCTTCAAGCTATGTCCCTAGTGCTCGCGACAGTCCAACCTCGAGCATATCCAACGAGAGTCCACCGACAACTCCTAGGTTAGCGGCTCCTTCACCCACATTAGGTTCTGGCACCACTACTTCAGGCTGTGACGAAGCAACAACTTCCCCGTCGGGCAGCTCTTATGCAGCACCTCTAAACAATACTAAACGGTTCTTTTATGACCTTCCTGTTTTCGCTCCCACCGCTTCTAGAGTAAACACGGAGGCACTGTTTGAGTACGATTACCGAAGACCATTTCCAATATCGAATCCAAGCTGGACTTATCATATTGGAATGGACTACAGAATGATGGAGAATGGAATTTATAGTGCTACCCCTTCAACCAATTTAGGGGCTTATCGTCATTCGCATTATCAAGATTTCCTCGATAAATATTTTAAAAAGGAGGAATCGTCGGTAGATTCGGACGAGTCACTGACACACAGAAGATTATCAGTTAGCTCTGGAGAAAGCTACACAGAGCAGATGAAAGTTCCGACGCAACAAGAAAAGTCAGACGGTAATTGTAATAAGATGAAACGTCGAGACAGCAGTTTCAACGGAAGGTTCATTGGAATAGCACCAAGACCAGTCTCTGAGTGTGTTACAGGTAAGAAAGTTAAGATTACTTGATGGAAAATGCGCGAGTACGATTTATATTCACGAGTTAGAAGTATCAGAAAACGAACAAGTGTGCACAGCGAAGCAGACAGTCAGTTTCTGATACTTATCGACGGATGAATATAAATCGTACGCGCGCGTTTTCCATGCTCAGCTGTAATATGATTATTTCATAGGTAATGAGATTTCATTTTTGTCTATAGCAAACAATTTTTTTTTCGCACAGACGAGGCGATGAAAAGTGCAAAATAACTTCAATATAAAGTCAATCAACTACAAAAAGAGATAATATATCTCTTTACATAAAAACTCTAAATAATAGAAACTAATGAAAGCTAAGGAAGCAAACCTTTCCTCAGCCATTTATAAAAGCGCGTGTTTCTCCACAGTTTGACACGCGTCATCATGATCACATGAATTTCAGTCTTCTTGCCATCTTGTGATTGTCTCTTTTTTTAAATTTATAATTGGAATATCTCGCACGGCTTTATGCTCACTGCCACTGTCAACTAATTTTTTTCAATAGATGAGAAAGGCCCAATCAATTCAATTGCAATGTTTTTCTTTTTTGGCAGATGACAAAAAAGCAGAAGAAAATTCTTCAAAGCCTATCGATTCTGCTGCATCTGAAGAGTTTTCCGAGACTGATCAAAAACCGTACAAGTGCCTTGTGTGTAGCAAATCATTTTCTCGTGCCAGTCTCTTGAAGCAACACACGATCATCCACATGGGAAACAAGCGATTCAAGTTCAAATGTGAAGTTTGTAGCAAGATGTTTCGCACTAGGAGCCATCTAAGGGATCACGTCCGCATCCATACCGGTAAACAGACTTGATCTGGTTTTAGATTTACAGTTTTAACCCTTTCAGTCCCAGTCGGTTATTAACAC
>JAOBRB020704181.1:0-16861 GCA_027575285.2 Zoanthus pulchellus | reverse complement strand
TTCCTTGTCGTTAACAATGCTGAAGCCGTAGTTTTCTTTCTTAGATAACGTTCAAAACTTGAAATCATAGCTCGCAATGAGTCTGGCTCGTTATTCTTCATTGTCATTTCTTCTTACATTAATAATATAATCGCTGATAAATGAATTGAGCTCGAGTGGGGGAATATTTTCAACTGGCTTTGTTTCCTCCTTCAACGCCAAAAATTGCTTTAGTAAATATATATTTTGCACTGTTTTCTTCTTGGTATTTTCGTTTTCTTGTTCTTCGATAAATTTTTCATCTGAATCAATATCTACGAACCTTGATGGGGAAGCCATCTAACCAACGAAGTGAAGCAAAGCACTGGAAAACCGATACGATTTCTTTCACTAGTGAAAAAAATCGTCTGTGGTCTCTGATTGGTCAGACGATATTTCTCACTAGTGAAAAAAATCGTCTTACCAATCAGATTGCTTATAGTTTGAAACGGACGATTTTTGACAATTTATTTTTGAGTAAATTTCAGTATGTATATAATAAACTGTTATTCTTTATTGATTGGACCATCTTCCTTCTGGATGTTTTTGTTATTTTTTCTGTGTAAATTTGAAGAATGAATGCTCTGGGCTGTACGACTGAATCTTCATACTGCAGATAAGATTTTGAATACATTAGCGATCTAAATTTAATACTTTGTGAAGAAATGTTAGTCAGAATGTTTAGCTCACATGTTAAATACCTGTATTTGTTTGTAAAGCGCTTAGAGCTCTAAGAATAAGCGCTAACAATGTAAATATAGTTATGAAGTCAAATATTTACGAAAGCCCATATCGGTATGCTTTGTTACCGTTGACTTACTGCTACGCAGTGCGGTAATAGGCAAGACTTGTCTTGCTGAATTTCGCTTAAGCGGAAAACGGTTATAGGCAAGAATTGTCTAGGCTATATGTGAAGATTAGTGGTATGCGTTAAGGTGTTTTTTTTTTGTTTAAGCTGGAGTGCGTCATTACGGGGAATATTAGCAGCGCATTTTATTTCTCTGGAAAGAAAGTTACGGTTATAGCCTCGTTTGAGGAAATATGAAGTTAGCTCAGTAGTACGAGTGTTAAAAGCATGGTTAGTAGAGCAGATACGTTTAAATCGAAGAGCTAGACTAAAAGGTACAGATTTTTTGGTATGGCGTGGATGGGAAGACGAGAAGGGTAAATGTTGATGTTTATCAGTGGGTTTGCAGTAGAGGTCAGTTTGTATAACACCATTGTCGAGATGAACGTTAACATCAAGAAAAGATACATTATTAGCACTGTGAGAACTGGTAAATTTTATAGTGGGTTGAATATTGTTAAGATAATCAAAAAACCTCTCCAAGTTGTTTGGACCGTCCGTCCAAATTATGAAAATATCATCGATATATCTGAGCCAGGTGTGTGGTTTAAATGTAACGTTATTTAAAGCATTAGTTTCGAACTGGCCAAGAAAGAGGTTAGCAAAAGAAGGGGCCATTTTGTCCCCATGGCGGTGCCATGAATTTGGAGATAGCGGTTGTTGAAGCAGAAATTATTCATGGTAAGAATTATGCGGGGACCATGTGGTTGGAAAGCAGAGATCTTACCAACTGCGCCAACATCGTCCACCCGAATTGAATTGGAGCATTGCCTAATTTCTTGTTCAATATAATGTGGGAGTGAAAACACTTTCCCTAAACTTTATACTATAATCTTAAAATTTTTTGTTTTAGAAAAAGCAAGAATAAACTAGATTAATATTTTTTTGATCATATTCCACTAAGACATTTCCAGAACCCAAGAATTCCAAGCTTTAACTTTAATAAATTGTTATTATAACACATGCATTTACAGAACCTTTACCATTAGTACAATATATTAATTGTTACTGCATTGATATGATATAAAGTCTTCATTATTTTTTTAGGAGGGACAAGATGAAAACACAGCTGCAAAGAATCTGGACCCAGAGAATGCACATCCAAAAATAATAGTATAAAGGGAGCAATAAAGGAATGTTGTGGAATATTCCTTACTGTGGAAAATCAGATATTTTGTACTGTTGACTGCTGCAGTGTTGTTGATGCCACACTTGGAGTTACTGCAATTCCTATGTATAATTATCCAAGTGGGCTTTACACAATGTTTAGTTGTAGTAGTGCCTTTTACAAATTAAAGATAGCTGCAATAAACTGCCAATTTCCATAACCAAATTTATTTATGAACTGTCAAAGGCTGTAAGTTCATAATAACTGTATATATAATTTATACATAGTTGAACCTTGATTTAAAAAATGCTATGGGATTATTGCTCTGATGTCAGTAACTTTAGCAAACTTTGGGTGGGCAATTCACTGCAATATCTAAGGGCTTTTGTTAATTGGAGATTTCAGTACTGTATCATATTTGTATAATTCTAAAAAGTTATATTTCCCAAATGATCCTGTAAAATGAGTTATTGACTGCCCATATTAAGATTGCTGTACACTTATGTCTGTACCACCGAGTTTAGGTTTACTGTTTGGTCAATATATCTATCATGTCGCGTATGGGAAAATTACCCAGAAGTCCTTGTGTTTAGCTGTGATAAAAAGGTTTTTGATCAAAACACCAAAAGGCTTTCTAACGAAGCTTTGATTAGACTGAGAAAAGAGAATAAATAACTAAGAAGAGTTTCAAACTGCAGTTTTTTCAAGTTTTCTAAAAGATGTCTTCCATTGAACTTCTCGCTCCGACGGTCAAAGTATACACAAATTAATGATGGACATGGCGACTGTTCGAGTCAACTCGCTTCATATTTGTGTCAATTCAATACACGGGACGTGTTTCTAGAGCTATTTTGCGACTTTATAATGGTAATATTTTTCCTTGCAATAACCGCAAGTATTGAATAAATGCTGGAAAGATTGTTGTGCTTTGCTTTAACGCGAAAACAAGTTTACGGTGGGCTGTTTGTGTCACACGTGTTTGTTGTCGGAGAACTGCCAAATGTTGCATAATTTAGTCTTTGTTGCGATGGCTAGATCTATAAAATTTTGTAATATCTACTGAAAAGTTGCAGTCTTGACAATAAACATTTTAAAGGTCTATTTTTGTTTTATTCTTTATTTTTCTTAACAAAATAAATACAAAATAAATATCACCTTTGAAATGAACAAATTTATTGAAAGAATGTATGCCAAATTTTAAACTGAAATTTGAATTTTTATAAAATTTGAGGAAATCGCTCATACTCACACCGTTAAGATCTGTAAGCCTCATGGACAACGAGTTGGAATTGCATTTTGTACATACGCTGTTTATTCATTATGCGACTTCACCGTTAGTAGTATGCGATTCAAGAAAAATTCACTGCCTGACGAGTGAATTTCAGCCGTTAAATTTCACTTGAACTGACCGATATTGCACTCACCGCTTCGCGATTCGTGTGATATCAGTTTTTCAAGTGAAATTTAACATGGAATTCACTCGTCAGGCAGTGAATATTTTTATAGAATCGCATAGCTAATGGTGAAGTCGCGCTCTGATTGGCTATTGAAGAGAGGGTATTTAGCGTGGAATCGCACTTGTGCATGAAGCGATATTGCTGACGTGATTCGCAATTTATAATATTATATACAGATTGAGTTATATTTTGATTAATCTATAAGCATTATTTAATGTAGTGCATGTTCAAGGTAAAGATTGGAGTGTTTTATACAAGAGACAATTTTTTTTATTCATTTTTGTTTAGCTATTTTTTGTTGCAAATTTTGTACTCACTAATTGAGTTAGAAAGATGTTAAAATTAAGATCTTTTTTTTTTTGCGTTACTACTAGCAACTTTGTTGTGTAAGATTTACTCATCACATGTGTTAAGATCAATCTAACACATAATAAAGTGTTACTATGGATTCAAATTATGTGTGTAGTTATGGCTCCTTTGGCTGTGTAAAGAATACTATTTTGTGAGTAACTCTTACTCATGTTCGAGTTGAATTTACTCAAAATGCTGAGTTAAGAATTACACACCATTATGTGTTAAATCTGCTTTGAGTACATTTTACTCAAAGTTTGAGTAAACTTTATGCATGTTAAGAGTAATTTTGACTCAAGTACATGTAAATTTTACTCATGCTTTTGTGTTGGTTTTATTCAAAGAAAAAGATTGGTGAAACACATTATACTATGTTTAGTGTGGATTCACATATTACACACTATTATGTGTTGTAATTACACAGCATTTTTTGCAGTGTATAGTACAACACTCTACTCACTCTATATTATTGTGCGGTTTTTATATCCTTTTTACAGAAATGTATTCAAAGTCCTTTTGTTCTTTAATTTCTCTTATTCAATCCAAAGTCTGTTATATTCTAAATTCTTGTTTTACTCAACAGCCAAAACTGCTAACATTAAAATAATTGTCATTCTAAAAAAAACTCAGGACAACGCAGTTATTATTGTGGAAAAACAGTCATAAAAGTTTTTCAGAAATTCCGAGAACTCCGAATCCAAAAGTTTTCCTTAATTAAAACTAAGTTTCTCTGCGAAGTTTGTACCAGAAGCAGTGCAATGCAGCTGGCAGATAGAAAAGATGGTTTCCTAAACATTTGAGTTGTCCTTAGTTCCTTAGCCTTAGGTCAAACTATGGCTGTCGATCTGAACTTGGTCGTTTTCCACTTTCACTGAAGTATTGGTTCCGTTTAGTTTCTTGAGAAACCAATACAGTAAATTATAAAGCTTTGTTGTCAAATAAAATGCTATTTCATAGAAAACGGCCATGTTGGCTTACAACAGTGGATTTTCTATTAAATTTTTAAATAAACAAGAAAATTACTAATTGCATGTACATGGATGAAAAAGAAATTATTCGCAATGTTGAGAAGACATTAGCTTCAACTTTCTTTCAAAAATTTAAAGAAATATTACTTTCAAATAAGAAACTAGCGGTCTACAAAGAAATAAAAAACGATTACTTACTTGAAACTTACTTATCAGAAATACTGAAGATTTGAACAAAAGGGCCGCGGTTACCAAATTACGACTTTCTGCCCATTTGGAAGATATTCAAACACTCCAAAGCAAAATCGTTTGTGTACTCTCTGTAACCTCGGTGAAATAGGTGATGAATTTCACTACTGCATGATGTGTCCTCATCACGAATTTCAGAAGCATACAAAAGATAGTTTTGGTTAACCCGAAATTCAATCCTTATTTTCATATATAATCTCAATGGCTGATAAATCTATATCTACAACTAACGCAACTTATTTTTATAAGTTACTGAAGTTGTATAATTTGTTAACGAAAATATGAATGATTACTTGTTATAGAGGTTAGACTTTTTTAGAAATTTGATAATGTATAATGCGTTTATATAGTATGGTATGTATATTGTAGGTAACAACTTGTAAACCGAGTTATATACCTTTGCGAATAAAACGTTTACTAGTAATGGAGACGGCGAGGAAGTTCAATCCAAACTAACGGCGGTTTCTCTTTAGCTTTCGCCTTCGACTAATTTAAGATTCCTAAAGCAGAGGCTTCTTGGCTCTACACTTAATCTCCTAGGTATCTTAGTTCAGATGTATTTAAGACAATTGGTGTTGCTTTAGAATCACATAATCGGAAGAAAATGTGCGTTATAGTTAAAATTCATTCTTTTTTATCTTTTTAAAACTAAGTCAAGATGAAAGTTGTACTAAAGGATTTATTTTCTTTCTGAACTATTTCCAAGCACGTGCAATTTCTCTATTCTTTTGTTAACTTCTTGTTTCGCAATTAGCTATTGTTTAAACGTACGAGGTCAAAACTATCTTAGTTTCAACTATGGTTTCGTAATTTCCCTGTGATTCCAAAGTAAGCAACTTTAACCCAGAATGCAGCCGAATTTCTGTTAAACATCATTTGTATAGATTCAACTACAATTAAACCTGGATATCGCAGACTATTCTCTTCTTGTGCCATGTTACTTTTTTAAAACGAAACAGAGGAAAGGTAGATACTTACTTGATCCTATATATTTCCGTTGAAAAGGTATAAAGCAATACATAAACCGAGTAACAAGCTAACACCACCAAAAAATGCAAAACAAAGTGATTCTGATAAAACTTGCAATTGAAATCAGAGGAAGTGACTATATTCCTTGTTATCAGTAGAATGATAAAATTTTACAGAATTAATTAAAATTGAAGCCCTCACAAAATAACACAAAAGATAATTTATTTCTCTTAGGCCACATAAAAAGAAATAATTGGTCCGCGCCTGCGTACAAAAATTGGCCAGCTCAGGAATTTTTTTTTTATTCTAAGAGGCATACGAGATAAAGAGGTGAAAGGAGTAATTATTTATACCAGCTAGCAGAATAGAAAATAGCTATAAATATTTTGTAACTTAAAAAAAGACACTAAATACCGAAAAAGTTTTATCAAAACTAGCTTTGGGTTATATACGGAAGCCAAGCAGAAATCATTCAGTTTATTTTTGATTGCTATTTAACAATTATTCCTCGAGCCCGAATGGGCTATTAAAACTCAGAGGCCATGAGAGCGAGAGGAATAATTTAGTAAAATTCCAACTAGTTGATCAAAAAAATATCGAGGACAAAAGATTTTTCGCTAGTTAAAGCTAGACTTTAATTTTATTTTTGCGTCAAAACATTACAAACACGGCCAGGCGCCGGTACTCACTAGACGAAACTTTGACATCTTTTGCGTCTTTTTGCTTCACTGGGGCAAAAAAAAAACTTTCAGCCAGTCATTTAGCTCTAATTTCTTCATCTCTCTTCCATCGGAATTTCAAACCTTGATTGGCTTGAAAACTATTCTGTAAAAAATAGTCATTTTAGTTTGTCAAAAAGACGATAAAAATAGTAGTTGAAAAAGTTGCAAAAGGAGTCAAATTTACAGTAACATTTGTCAACAGTTCAAATTTATTTTGGGTATGCCTACCGTTAAATATCTTCGTTCCATATTTAGTTGACTTCTTTGTAGATTTTGGTATAGATTTATGTAATGATGAGCTCAAATACTCATCCGAAACTTCAGCGAAACGCAATTCAGCCGCCATTGCTTAGGTTTACTAGTCCGGCACTTTTCGCTACTAGTAGGCTATAACAAATAGCCTTGTAGTAGCTCAACCAATCAGAACGCAGCATTGATAAGAGCCTACTACTTGGATTTTACTAATACTATTTATTAAATTTTCAACCTCGAATATTGCGTTTGTAGCGTTCTGATTGGTTCATTCAGCTCATATACCTATAATGACCATATATGGAAACTAACAAATAATCTTGTTTCTCAATTTTGCTATTTTCAAGTATCGAAAAGTTTGGAAATCTCATGAAATATAATAAAACAATTATTCCCTTCGCGCTTGTTGGATATGAGATAATTACGCGCGCGCTCAGAATAATTGTTAAATATTCACAAATGAGTTAATTGTTAAATATTCACAATTCGTGAAATGAGTCAGGAAAAAAAATTTATAAACAAATTAATTGAATTTATTTCAATCTCTGGCGAAGTTTTTTTGCACTGTAAGAATTTTAATTACCAAATGATAGTAATTTTTGTTTAGTTTTTTTATCTCAACTCTCAACTAAGGTTAGCTTAAAAACCAAACTGGTAGCTATATTGGACTCCCTTCCCGACTTCAAAAAAAAATAATCATTTTACTTCTGATAGCGAATATCTAAACAATAACTTTTACAAAAGAGTTAAGGATAGTGGAACAATTTAGTAATTTGAGGCCACATGGTTTCTAGGCTGCATTCAACAACTTGGACAGAATGTTTACCTAATCACATTCGAAACGTAAGCTCTTTTACTATAATTAGCAAGAACGTTTATCAAATTACTTTTCAAAATCACATCATTTCTAACAGTATATATTTTACTACAAGTGTTGTTTGTCGTAAACCGATTAGGAACGGTAAGGAAACTAGTTAACCTGAGAGGAAGAAAAAAAACTTCTTGGGGAGTTCAGTCATGTATAGCCGAAAACAATGTATGGCCTGACTGCTAGATAATAGAGTTTATCAAATAAAATAGAACATAATAGAATACATAATAATGAAATTTGTATCTTATGAAAATAATCTAAACAAGATAGTCAAAGGGCATCTACACTTTTGTGTATGTTTCAGGCAATCTTGTCAAGTATCTAACTTTAGTTGAAAGTAAGTACCTTATTTGTAGTAATTTTCGCGGACACTTAATTTCGCGAATTTGCAACACGAATATTTCAAGAGCATTGATTTTCCCAATTTTGCGAAAAATGATCAATTTAGGCCATTTAATTTGACAAAAAAACAGACTTAGAAAACCACTTTTTATTGAGTGATCACTTAACTGAAATTCAAAGACTGATTTACATTCATGATTGCACTAGGTAATGGAAGTAGCGTTTATAAAGAAACAAATCGAGCAAAAGCGATACAATTCAAATGCAAGATCGTACTTAATAAAAGCCAATTGTAAAAATATGTTTTAAAATTGATGAGTAACCAGGGAGTATAATTGAAAAGTTATAAAGGCGTTCTCTGGTTAAAAAGTTTTAAAAACACGTGCTTTCGATTTAAAGTCTGCAATACTTTTAACGCTATTCCATTTTCGCAGTTCCTTCGGATCCGTCGTTTATGTAGTGATGATGTTGATTTCTCGAGCAAATGTTCTGAGATGCGCTCTTTTTTTCTCAATCGTAGCTACCCGGCCCACGTTATTGATAATGCCATGCGTAAAGTCTCACCATAGATCGCGCCACCGCCCTCGCCCCTAGTTCTCGTACAGGGGGATTTGATTTAATTATTTGGTGGCGAGTCCTGCTTCTCGGACCATCAGTTGTGAATATCTGTTGCAGGGTGAGCTATATTGTTTTTAAAAGTCTGTCTTTTAAAGTCAAAGGACTTTCAATCCGATAGAAAGAGCGGTAAAGGTACGCGCGTACGTGGTTGGAGAGTTGGTAAGATCTCTGCTTTCCAACCAAAACGCACAAGGTCTTCGGTCCGATCCCGGCACTTTACCGAGTTTCGAATATTTGTGTGATCTTTTCCGCCTAAGCCAACTCGTGCAGCTTTCCATCCTTACGGGGTAGGTAAATGAGTACCAGCGTCTGCTATCAGCTAACCTGCGATAGATTAGTGTCCCGTCCAGGGGGAATCAAAGACTCTTAAATTTCAGTGCTTAACACTACAGAAACCGGAGATATGCACGAACCCCATAGGCCACTAGGCTCGTAAAAGGATTTAGCTTTTTATAAAGTTCCATTGGAATATAAAACGAAAATCACAATTATACATAAAGAACGATTAAAAAAACTTCTAAAAATTAACGCGAAGATAACTTTCATGAACAAGTTACAACATAACATATAATGCAATTTATCGAAAGTTTAATTTAGTAAACTGTGTTTAAAAAACACATACATTTGTTTTAGAATATCTCAGAACTCGATTTGAAGTGTTTTACACGGACATACTTTTTAGAGGACCAATATAGGACTTTTTATTAACAATAGTTACTTACCACGTTCTTCTATTGTACCTTGATTCTTAGTAATAAGACAAAACAATAATTATTATTACAGTATTTATAGCGCTTGTTCTTGAGCTGTAAATACAGATTTTAACAGTTACAGGGTGTTAGAAAGTCCAGAGAGCGCTCACATGTTATGGCTTAAATTGGCAGTCGATAAGAAGTGTCCTCAGTTGAAGAGACAGGCTACAACACTGCGATCACCACCCTGCTCTTTGCAAGAAGTGTGTGGGTTCTTTTAAGTCCCACGACAGAGAGATCGAGAGACTGGGCCTACGGTTTAACATCCTTATCCGAGAAGACGCGAAGGTCTAACCATTTGCTGATGTTAGAGCAAAGGCAGCACTTTCTCCTCGGGAATCGAACCCGAGCCTCTTGCACAGTAGACTGGCGCCTTACCAACTGGACTAACCATGCGGGGACTACCCCTCGTTTACAACAACAAAAATTTTCAAAACTATGATGTTAGTGCGTGCATTAATCATCACTCTACCCTTCCTAATCTGCAAAATTACAAACATCAAATGCTCTCCCCCTAAATATTCCAGAATACCTCCCCTGTTGTTTTGTATTCTGACCATGATACGTTTGTTGTTTTTTTTTCTCTGTTATTGAGTACAATCATAATTCACTTCATAATCCTTTTCCCGTCCTTAGGTAACTGGACTGAAATTTAAACCATACTCTCCGCCATGCAAAGCCCACGAGTTTTCAGTGCTTATGAGGAAATATAAACTTTTTGGCGACTCGATTCTACCAAGCGGGTTGATTTGTCAAACTTCGATGGATGACGACAAGGAACAAATGTTAGAGCATTGCTCTTTGATAAACGCCGATTATTCTTCCAAGCAAGGCTGTAGCGTATGGCGGGCAACCTTGAATTATCTTGCCGTCATGTTTGGTGGAGTAGGAATTCTGTCTTTTCCGTACTGCATTTTACTCTCAGGTTGGTTTGCAGTTGTTGCGATTTGTGTTATCCCAATCATCTGTTGTTACACGGCCACTCTTCTCATGGACTGCATGTACCAAACAGCCGAACACGAAAGGATACGTGTAAGATTTTCGTGGGAAGACATTGCCGAAGCTTGTCTCTCTCGCTTTGGGACTCAATTAATTGTCTTTACTCGTTGTTTGCACTTTCTTCTCATCTGCAGTTTGTATCTTGTAGTCAGCGGTGCACTTCTACACAGTCTTAGGCCTCTGGCGGTTATCGACGAAGCCTGGTGGCGAATAATCTGCGCAGTCATCGTTCTGCCGAGTGTGTTTCTACCAAACTGGTCTGCTGTGGCATGGCTGTCTCTTCTTGGCGTTTTCTCGTTATTTGTAGCATGCTCAGCTATCATTGGAGTTTCGATAAGTAGCATATCTACTTGGACCCTTAAATCTATGGTAACCCATGGTGGTACACAGGGGATTTTTATTGCTATAAACGCAATATTACTAGGTAACAACGCGCATGACATGTTGCCCTTTATCGAGGAGAGTATGGCTGACAAGAAAAAAATTAACTTTGTAGTCCTCTTTTCGTATGGCGTCAGCACACCCATTAAATTAATTTTATCCATGTCAGCATTTCTAACATTTACCTATTCAACAAAGGAACTCATCTTAAAAAATCTGCCTAAAAACTGGATATTTTTCGTTGCTTTTATACCCACAATCCTAAACAGCCTTGGAACGTATGCACCGACTATGTATGGAGTTATAATCACTTTAGAAAAGCAATTTCTTGATAATCATGAGAAAAAACAAAAGAAACGGGAGGACTTTGCAGGCAAAGCTCTGTTTTTTCTTGTACGAATTTTGCCGGTTATGACATCATTAATGATTGCTCATTTTATACCAAACTTTGCTCTTTTGTGTGCATTTACCAGTAGTATGATAATTGCAGCATACGCTTACATTTTCCCAGCTGCTTTTCATTTGTGTCTTAAGCACAGAGAGCTGACTTACTGCCAAATAATTATTGATATCGCTTTGGTAATTACCGGTTTCGCTTCAGCCATAACTGGTGCGGTGTTTTCCATCATAGCTCTCGTAAAATAGTTCTCTCTGTAGCATTCAACAACAGATTCTCAAGGACAGCAGAACTGTTACTTCGTGTAGACGACAGAGAATTAAACAAGGTTTCCTCTGATTGGTTGAAAAAGACAGTGTCTTCATCACAAACGAGAAGCCCAGACCTACAGTTGAAACTAGCAAGGTTAGGTCCGCAAACCCGGCCTACAAACGTTTAGGTGTTGTACCGAAGTGAGAGATGACAGGTTTCTTCATAATGTTAGCGAAGGAAATAAAAAGAAGAGGAACAAAAAACTACTACAACAAAAATTGACTCACTGTTGATTGTTTGAAAAAAAAAGAAAACATTTTGATAAAACGTTAAGACTTTATTTGATATTACTACGAACATAAACGTTTATACTTTAATATCAATGATTTCGACTGTTTATTCTACAGCAGGGATGTAACTACTTGTTTGATTAATGGTAATTAATGTAAAACTCTTTTGTCTCCGTTCAAGTTAGCCTGACAAGCCATGGAATGACTTGGAATGTTACGCTTGAAACAGGGCAAAAATGGTATGCATACTAAATTAAAGAACATTAAAACAGATGCAATTTCGGCATATATGAATTTTTCTAACTGCAAAAAACGGAAGATTGTGATAATTCCCATGGTATTTTATATAAGTCATTTAGGGAGAAATTGATGGTCCTTTATGTAAGTTATCTAAGGAGCAAAGGATGGTACTTGATGTAAGTTTTTAAGAGAGTAAAGAAAGGTATTTGATGTAAGTTATTCAGGGAGCAAAGGATGTTTTTTTATGTAAGCAACCTAGCTATATTTTACTGTTTTATCTTACAATAAGTTATGTTAAACTACTTTAAATCTATATAAATGAATCCTCTGTTATTTTTGTCGTTGTTTGTTTGGAGAAACTGATAACGTAGCCAAGAAAAAAAACAAACAACTAAAAGAAAACGATACTGGAGAGATCAATTAATCGTTATGGCCTGGGTTTGGCGACTGAACAAATCCATTGTAACACTGGCAAGAAAGGCAGGAATGGAGTGACCATTGTTCAGGTAAGTTTTAATATAGTCTTGTACCTGCGAGCAATATTCAGTCTCCAGCAAATTCATCTCACCTTTACTGTTACCCTAGTACAAAAGTTAAAATGAATGAGATTACAAAACAAAACAAAACAAATACACTGGCTATTGAGATAAGTGGGTGGAGCAGTGTATTTGTTTGGTGTATGGGTTGTCGAGTAGATTGGTGTATGGATCAATGTGTTGATCGGTGTGTTTGGTGTATGGATTGTCGTGTGGATTGGTGTATGGATCAATGTGTTGATCGGTGTGTTTGGTGTATGGATTGTCGTGAGGATTAGTGTATGGATCAATGTGTTGATCGGTGTGTTTGGTGTATGGATTGTCGAGTGGATTGGTGTATGGATCAATGTGTTGATCGGTGTGTTTGGTGTATGGATTGTCGTGAGGATTGGTGTATGGATCAATGTGTGGATCGGTGTGTTTGGTGTATGGATTGTCGTGTGGATTGGTGTATGGATCAGTGTGTTTGTTTGGTGTATGGATTGTCGTGTGGATTGGTGTATGACCTAAATTAGTTCAGCTTTTTATACAGCTTGGAGGGGTAAATAAGTAACAGCATCTGCTGCGAGTTAATATGCTATGGATTATAATGCTCCATCCAGGAGTATTCAAAGATTCTTAACCGCTTAACACGACAACACTTACGACAAGCTTTATTCGTACATAGTATTTACATTTGGTTTAAATAGTTTTGACTATAGCTTAAGTTAGGTACAAACTCCCGCAAATAACCTGGAGGGCTACATCATACATGTGCTGGGTAGCTACCGGCCATTTGGCTACCGGCCATTTGGCTACAGGCTATTCGACCAACAGTTTTTAGCTACCTCTTACCTGGAAAAGAAGATGATCTTCTGAGCGCTCTGCATACATGGAGGATAACCTATAGTGATTGTCTCGTATCACGTCGATCTTAAATCCTGTTAAACTATAGCAAGCCTCTCGGAAATCCTGGATGCTCTTCGTAAAAACCTAGAGAAATTATTTTGTATCGTTTTCTCACATTCACTGATAAATTCTATTTTAAAGGGTTTGCGGTTGGCTTTAACTAATGTGTTCTGCAAATTGGTACAGGATTTAATACAGGTGAAACTAGACCTGCCAATGAGCAATCTGAATAAACCTTCAATCTCGAGCGAGTTCAATTAACTGTAAATTAAACAATTACAATTGCAGTGCTTCATAGAGGTTTACTGCAAGAAGAGAATGTTTTTTGCCATAAAATTAGTGAGTCTGGCTATTTTGTTTTTGAATCTCATCTCAAATAGCATCTTTGTAAATAAATTTTCAGTTTTGGTTTCAATTCGAGAAGCTATCCAAAACAATAAAGAACTTGTTCTTCTGCACAACGAACGTAAAATTAAAAAAAGATTGAGCACGTCTGAAGTGAGTTTTCCTTAAATTAGCTGATCAGTTAAGCAAAAACAACAATGTAAATGTTTCAAGATATAAAATATTAATTTGTTCGTAAACTCACTACATTGCTCATAATTTCAAAACTATTATTTCAATACCTCTTTTAATCGCTGATTTTTTAACTCTGCATTTGACAACTGTACTTTAATATCTGCAAATCAACAATACCTGACAGTTAGAACATTGAAACTCTATTTCGCAATACGATGAAGAAAAGGGGTTAGTGACTTATACGACAAAAACTTTGCTAATAATTGTGAATTTTTATAATTTTAAACTTTTTGTGGCTACTGCCTGATTACAGGCAATAAGGCTCTATGTCGCTGGTTGTGTAAGTGTGTGCATGCATGCGTATGCATGTACGGGTAACGTTTTAGAAAATCGATTTTCTTTCGACTGAGTGACGAAGAGATTTCGAGTTTGCTTTGTGTAATTCGTGTATCTACGGCGAGCGCTACAGCCTTGAATTGTGCAAACGACAATTACCGATATGCTTTTGGCCACTTGTCGAATTTATATCGACTACAAAATCATCTGAAGGTGTGTCGTTTCTGTGAGCTTCCATGTCGGATTGCTGAGTAAAGATATGAAAAATTGTTTACCATGTTTTATCGTTATTTCGTATCACAAATCCTTTACAGCATTCAATACAGCATTCAAGCTGTGTCCAAAATTTTTTTCATGACTTCTTGAATTTTTTTGAAGGTATAACTTTTTAGGTTTCCGAAAGAAAATGGCTTTTCGCTGAACCTCTGCGATGTTGAAAAGACCTCCATGTTGTGCATGTGTGTAGCTGAGGAAGCTTTGGAAATTATTTATTTATTTCTATCACGAATCAGGTACAGTTTTTAAACACTGTGTCCAGTATTTTTTGCTCAAGACTTTCTGAAGTTTTTCCAAGATGTAAACAAGGTTTCGAAAGATATATTTGCTGAACTGCTAAAGTATTTAGTGAAAAAGGGCTACGGTGTGCGCGTGAAGTTTGATTGTTTCTTCTATTCTTTATATGCTTGGGTGTATCACCCCATCCTCAGCTAAACACATGCACAACACGTGATCATCATGGTGGTCTATTCAACATCGCATGCAGAGATTCAGCGAAAAGGTAAGCCATTTTCTTTCGAAAACCAAAAAAGTTACACCTTCAAAACAATTCAATAGTTCTTTAGAAAAAAATAGTTGGACACAGCTTGAATGCTGTACAAAATTTGTGATACAAAATGACGATAAAATATGGTAAACAATTTCTCATATTTTTACTCGACGATCCGAGATGGAAACTCACAGATCTAGATACCTTCGATATAAATTCGACAAGTGGCCAAGAGCATATCGGTAATTGTCGTTTGCACAATTCAAGGCCGTAGCGCTCGCAAGACACAAAGCAAACTCGAAATCTCTTCGTGACTCAGCCGAGATAAAATCGACTTTCTAAAAAATTACTCTTACTTTCGCACGCACACACGCACGCACGCACGTACTTACACGACCGGTAACATAGAGGCTTACTGCCGTTACCAGGCAGTAGCCACAAAAACCCGGGAAATTTTTTGAGTTGGGTTTGGGGTGAGGAGGTTTTTAAATTGCATACTTTGTTCAAGCTTTAAAACCTTCTATGGATTTTTATTTCGATGTTATCCAAATTGTACATTGTAAAAGCTTATTATCATGCCTAATTCATTGCAGATTGAAATTCAAAAACTGCAGGCTATCAAACTCTTTGTGCTCTCTTGATATAACATTAAGAATATTAACTCATCTGCAAATATGATTATCATAACAAAAAACAGGAGTTTGACATTTCTTTTATACTATCAAGAAAAATCATGAATTATGTTAAGATAAATTGTATTTTAATAGTGCATTTAAAATGTGACATCTCAGAGTGAAGGATAATGCATTTTGACTCTAAATTTCCAAAATTTCTGGGAATTTGGTTTAGATTTAATTTATAACTGCTTTAATCTTTTGGCTTTTCAAATGAAAGTCTTGTGCTGCTCACAAGATCTAGAAAAGGTGAGAGATGATAAACTTAATATCTTGGGAAACAAGGCAGCTTTACAACAAACCTACCGAGTGAACAAAGCACATCTCCAAAATCAGCTAAATCAACTGCTAAATCCTTATTCGAGCCTAGTGGCCCATGGAGCTGGCACTTATCTCCAGTTTCTGTAGTGTTAAGTGGATGATCTCGAGTCTTTGACTCCCCCTGGATGGGACACTAATCCATCGCAGGTTAGCTCCCAGCAAACGCTGGTACTCATTTACCTACCCCGGAATGATGGAAAGCTGAGTTGGCTTAGGCGAAAAAGAAGGTCACACAAATATTCGAATCTTGGCAAAGTGCCGGAATCGAACTTAGGACCTCGTGGTTGGAAAGCAGAGATCTTACCAACTGCGCTAACCATGTCCGCCCTTTCTCATTGGTCTATTTCTAAGAACTTTAGACATGTAAATAATCACTTTTAAAAAATTTATGCAGGCCTGAACAATTAAATTCAAGAGGCACTTATTCTTTGTTAATTTTTTTAGTACTTTTGTCCCCAGTATTGTACATGCTAAAGTTATGCTAAATAAGAATTAACAAATAAATAGTAAAAGCTTCATTAAACATGATCATTGCAACACCATAAAAGTTAACTTTGTTTACGTGCATTTCTCAAATTCTTATTAAATGCACTTGGCTTTCTATCAGAGCCTACATTTCTAAAAAACTAAGTATTACATTTAGTTGTTAGTAAAATATAATAACTTTAATTGTGGAATTTTGTCAATCTGAAAAGCCAAAAAAAAACCTTCACTGCCTTGGGAGATAGATTGATATTT
>JAOBRB020704072.1:0-16864 GCA_027575285.2 Zoanthus pulchellus | reverse complement strand
ACAAACCAGTCGCAATTCACACACCAGTCGCAATTCACTACAAAATTACAGAAGACTGGTAACCACTATAGTGCTGTGTAGGGTGCAAAGAACGCCTTGAAGTTCTCTTCAAAGTTCAATATGGCGTCTATCAGTAGTGACAGTGAAGTTGAAGAAAGCGAAAAACAGTTTATACTGGAATTTTTTTTGCAAGGTTCCACGTATGAAAAGATAGTGAAATTACTGAGCAAAAAACCATGGAATTGAAATGTCTGTAAGGACGTTGAAAAGTCGACTCCATCAGTATAAATTAAGGCGACGAGGGGCTGATTATGATGTAGATGCAGTAACGGAAGGTATTCAAAAGGAATACGCCAATCCAAGGTTATGACCGCCATATTGCGTAGGGTGCAAAACCATTGGGGAGAGCGCTCGGTCAAAATGGCAAAATGCCTCTACATGCCATATGTGCCGTAAGCTTTTGTGAAAAGTGTAAAATCATGAGAATCACAAAAAACAAGTGCCTTTTACCAACAGAGTACACTTGAGTGACACAGCTCTCAACGAGGTCAAGGAATTAAAAGATTTAGGAATATTGACTGATAAGAATTTGTCTTGGAACTCTCATATTGATATGATCACTGCCAAGCCAAACAGAATGTTAGGTTCAATTAAAAGAACGTGCCGGGATCTCAAAGATGTATCTACTCTAAAGATCTTGTAACATCGAATCTGGAATTCTGTTCAGTCGCCTGCTGTCCGTTCACCAAAAGAAACGCAAATAAAATTGAGGGAAATCAGCAGAGAAGAACTAGGTTCATTTTAAAATCAAATGAACCTTACGATGTCCATCGAGGTATACTTAATCTGTTGACTCTTAAGCAAAGACGTTTTGTTGCCGATGTTACCTTTTTATTTAAAACACTCAGTGGCTACTTAGACGTTAACTTTTCTCAATTCTTAGATTTTTATAGCCACGAGGATCATTATTTATTGACACATTTTGATACTAAATCATTAAAAGAGAAATATGCCAAAACAAATGTTCTTAAGAATAGCTTTTTTATAGAGTTGTTGATAAATGGAATAGTTTGCCTTTTGAGGTGCATTCGGCATGCAATGCTCATAAGTTTCAAGCTGCCGTTACTAATTTTGTATCAAAATTGTAATTATTCTTAAATTTTTAGCGAGTTTTTTGTAATTTTTTATATTTTGTATGAGGTGATTTGTTTTTATATGGGGTTATGGCACTCTTTTACAAATTATTCTTCTTTTTAAGTCTGAGACTTTTAGAACATTTAGAAACGCAGTTGATTAATGCAAGGTATATTTCAAATTACCACTCACACATACATACACACCCAACCATCTCTACAATGCCATTGATTCTTGGGCTCTTCAAGCCAATAGGTACAAACAAAATATTATGGGTTTCGTAGCATAAAAAATAAATTGTTCTCATCGTATCTGCATGGCCAGGTGCAAATAACACAAATTGGTTCATATATATGCCGTAACTTCTTGTGGTATCCTGCAAGGATCTGTACTAGGGCCTTTGTTGTTTTTATTACATGTTAATGATACTACCAGCTGCTAAAATAAAATAGCGCTTTATCTTTTTGCAGATGAAACTAATATTAAAATAATTATTAATATTAATATTTTTTTAAGCTTGAATAACATCCATGGATAACATGCAGGAAAAAGTTGCAACGTCTTAAGGTTGAAAAAAGAAACAGCCCATAAGGAGGAAGATGACTATTTGCAACGCTTTTGTTCTGTTTAAAATTCATAGTGGACAACAGTGTATGAAACCATAGTTAGATTTCGGGCTTCCACTTGCAAAACAACTCATCGATGGCTTTTCTCAAAGGAAAAGAAAGACACACTCTCTTGATGTTGTAACCCAAACTGCTTGGGGATCCGGCACAGCGGAAGTGTGTTCAGTACATTAAAGCTTGCAGGAGAACCCAAAAAAGATGCAAAGTGGAGACTCATTACGAGTGCAAACTCTGTAAAGTTGCACTCTGCCCCACATGCCACAATGAGTTCCACATGTACTCGCAATAAACTCTTTTGAACTTGACTGTTTAACCTCCAACATCTTAGATTGACTATTTATTGGTTTTATGAAATACTTGTAAGGAATATATTATGTTTTGTTGCTTTACATGTTACTTGTTCAACAAAACAATCGTGAGCATTAAAATGGTAACAAATTTGAATTTTTTCCATTTCTATATTTTCTGCTGGCAGTGCTTACTGCTATTACCAGGTTAACTGCAGTTAAAGTTATGAATTGGTGAAACAACAATCACAGTGTACATTTTTTTCTTTCATTGGTTATAACATTACATGAAAATTTACAGAGCAATTCAATTCAATTCAATTCAATTCAATTTTATTTTTAGTACCTTTTCAGCATATTTACAATAACACATAGATAGTAAAATTAACAGAAAAGTAGGTACTCAGCCAACTGTAATAACCAGAGGTTAGACTAGACAGTTGGCTGGATATATTTTACATAAATTATATAATATGTCAAAGGAGAGAAGTAAAATGAATAAAAAAAGGCTTTAGGTCACAAAGCACAGATTATAGCAGTATTGGGTGTGGGAAAAAGAGAAGAAAAAAAATATATATATATTCAAATAGTCATGTCTTAGGGTGGAAGAATTGAGTATATCTTAAGTTATTACTTTTTTGGTGTAACAGTACAAGGCTATTCTCAGTTCAGACAACAGCATTGCACTGTTTAATATACAGTTTCAGATGACAAAATAATTATTAAATGACGTAAGATGCCAGCAGACTTTCTTTTAGATTCTTTTTGAAAGCTGACTTTTTGAGAGCTTTCAATTGATCATCTATTGAGTTCCAAACTTTTACCCCAGTAAATCTAATGTTGAATTTTCCATAATTTGTCCGTGCTAGTGGTAAGGAGTAACTTATTTTTGAAGCAAGCCTTGTGTTATAATTATGTTTTTGATTAACTTTAGTAAAGAACAAGTTAAAAGCACTTGGCATAAAAAGTGCATTGTGGAGATAAACAAGATCAGTAAATTTGAGAATGTTTAGTTTTACGAAAAGTGGGCTAGTGTGTTCACGATATTCGGAAAAAGTGATAATACGTAAAGCCTTTTTTTGCAGGATGAATAAGGGGTTGACTGTACAACTGTAAGTATTACCCCAAGCTATGACACCATAAGTAAAGAAAGGATATATTAAAGCATAGTAAAGATTGGTCAGAATATCTATGTTCACAAAGTGCCTAAGTTTCGATAATGCTCCAATATTCCTTTTTATCTTTTTGGTCAGAAATGACACATGGGTTTTCCAGTTTAGGTTTTTATCAATTATTATTCCTAGGTATTTTATATTGTCATCCTGTTTCAGAGATTTATCTTTTAAAGCTATGTTAACTGCATAAGTCAGATTCTTCTGTATGGGATGGAAGATAACAAAGTTTGATTTTTCTATATTAAGTGAAAGTTTGTTAGCACAGAGCCATTCATGTACTAAAGTTAATTGCTCACAGGTTATTTCTTCTAAAGCTGTAATGCTTTTGTGAGCATGAAATATGTTTGTGTCGTCTGCAAAAAGATGAAAATCAAGAATCTTAGAACAGTTTTGGAAATCATTAACATATAGCAAAAAAAGAAGGGGTCCAAGCACCGATCCTTGAGGAACTCCACAGGAAATTGCTTTTGACGCTGATTTTACATCTCCCAAAGAAACAAACTGTTGTCTATTATGAAAATATGATTCAAACCAGCGTTTAGCAACTCCTCTTATTCCATAGCATTCTAGTTTTTGTAAAAGAATTTTATGGTTCACGGTGTCGAAAGCTTTAGATAGGTCCAGAAAAATACCACATGCAAACATGCCACTATCTATAGCTTTCTGAATTTTGTCAGCGATTAAAAGCATTGCCATTATAGTGGAGTGATTCTGCCTAAAACCAAACTGTTTGTTATATAATACATCATGTTTCAGAATAAAATTCATCAATCGCTTGAACATTAGTTTTTCAAGAATGCAATTGAAAATTGATAATAACGAGATAGGACAATAGTTATTAAGACATAACTGAGAGCCCTTTTTAAAAATGAGTATAACCCTGGCTAGTTTGAAAGCATCAGGAACAACTCCTTGAGAGATAGAGAAGTTAAATATTATTTTCAATGGAGTAGATATACTGCATTTAATAAGTTTAAGGATTTTTGGAGGAATACTAAATGGCCTTGTAGCTTTAGTAGAGTTTAAGTGATCAATTCCTCTTCAACCTCCAATTTTGTGGTCGGGCTTAAATAAATACTGTCTTCCTGCGAGGGTGGCATGAAGGTCATAGGAGACACATTTACAGGGGTAACTGATGCTAGATTTTGACCAATATTAGCAAAGAAATCATTAAAGGCATTAGCGATACATTTACAGTCTGTTGATTCAGTGTTATTAATTACGATTTTGGAAGGGGGGCTAGTACTCATTGGTTTCAAGTTTATGATATTTTTTATCCCTTTCCATATATCCTTAATATCAGCTTTATTGCTAATAAAATAATTCTTGTAGTAATCAGATTTGCTAATCGTAATCAAATAATTTAATTTATTTCTATAACATTTAAATTTTTCATGGTAATATAAAGAATTTGTTTTTATAAATTTTTTATAGAGTTTGTTTTTAATTATAATAGACTTCCTTATTCCAGGAGTGATCCAGGGTTTAGACAATTGTTTCATTAATTTTCTGCTAATCTTTTTAAGCGGGATGTGTTTGTCCAAACACAGAGCATGTGTATATGTTTTTATTTTTTGTTGAAGCCTTGGTGATGCCTAATTAAATATGCAGGAAAAAGGGGATTTGTGCCTAATTAGCTTATAGTAGTGAAAGGGTATATGTATCGAGAAAAGTGACCGAGCTAAGCAAAGGAAATTTTCCATCAACAAGATACTGGCTTGGCTTGTTCTGGAAAAATTTTCCGTCAATGTAACATTCCATTGGCTCATCCTGGAATATTTTCTTTTTTCTTCAGCAGCCTTGTTCGTAAAGACAACACATTGTATCTTCAGTTGTCAAACACTGTTTCCAGTTACATTATGGAACAAATATCAACCTCTCTAGGACAAGCTGCATAAGGCCAAATATTTGGCACTCAATTTCGCCGCACAATTGTCATAACTGCTGCAAAGTTATCGAATAGACTCAAAAGGTATCCGTGGAAAAAGGCATAACAAAGTACAATCACTTTCATGAGATTTTGCAACAAAATGAGATAAGACGAACATTGATAAAGATAAGGATTCGCAATTTCACTTGATGCAGGGGCAATTTTGGGCAGGTAACATACCTCTTTCATCAGTTTTGGGATCATAATTGCAATTAACGGTTGTGAGGCATGGGGAAAGTTCAGAAAAGTACTACCAATCTCACATCACGCCACTCTCTCCAAAGGTGAAAGGTAGGGTCTTTGAGGCTTGTGTACGATCTGCCATGCTCCATGGTAGTGAGACTTGGGGGCCTAGCACCCCTGATCTTCTACACCTGCTTCACAATGACCAAGCAATGATCCAATATATTTAGGATCGACAAGAGAAGTACAGTATAGTGTCTCATCTGATGATCTACTTCAAAAACTGGGTCTACAATGACATAACATCCATGCTCAGCAGCTGCCGGCTTTGCTGGTTCGGCCATACGCAACGTTCAACATTGAGTGGTATTGCCAATGTGACAACCTTGAATGTCCTCAGAAGCAGAGGTTGTCATGGTCACCCTAGGAAAACGTGGGTTGAATGTGTCCAGAGGGACCTTAAAGAACTAAAAATGACCACAGTAAAACCACAGGACAGAACCGTGTGGAGAAGGCCTGCCCGCAGCCAGCTCCTTGGCATGAAAATTATAGGACTGTACATCAAATGCTTATTTAAACGTCATTTTTTTTTAGTGTTTTTGTGTGGCTGCTACGCCTCATAGAGGCAAAAGCCACACTTTGTCATCGTCACGTAAGTAGCTGTAATGAAACCATTTTGAGCCAGACTACCACTTGTGTGCAGTTGTCAACCTTTAAAAAACACTACGTGACCAATCAGAACAACAGTAATTATTCGGGCTTAGGCTACCTGTGGTAGGCTGAGACAAGATTTTATGTTTAGCTTTACTAAAAAGGCTTTTGATCAAAACTCCAAAAGACTTTTGAACCAAGATTTCTTGAGGCTGAGAAGAGTTTCAAACAGTTTTTTCAAGTTTTTTAAAATATTTCTTCCAATAAACTTTTTGCTCGGACGGTCGAAGAATACACAAGTTAATGATGGACATGGCGATTGTTTGAGTCAACTCGCATCATCAGTTCGTATCAATTCAATACAGGCCATGTTTCTAGAGCTACTTTGCGACTTCAGAATGGGAATATTTTTCCTTGCAATTACCACAAGTATTGTACAAAAGCTGGAAAGATTGTTACGTTTTACTTTTGGGTGAAGACAAGTATACAGTGAGCTGTTTGTGTTACACAAGTTTGTTGTCGAAGAGCTGTCAAATGTTGCATAATTTAGTCTTTCTGCTAATATCTGTAATTTGTCATTCGACTTTGTAAATGGCTAGATCTATTAAATTTTACAGTATTTTTATAAACTTCATGTTTTCAAACTTTACCAACACCTGAAAAGCTGCAGTCTAGACAAAAGAAGTTTATTTTTGTTTTATTTCTTTATTTTTGTTACCATTTTGCTTTTTTACAACCCAACTTTTTGTAAGAATTACTTTTTGTAGTTTAACTCAAAGATAAAGTTAAAGTTCCATAGAAGAAAATAGATACGGTTTAAATTTTCGTTATGCAAATTTGTCAAATGCCATACAATGCTTTCAACCATGAAAAATTTTCAGTCGTACTGTTTGCAATTATGTTACATAATACGCTTATCTATCCATACTTAAATTATGGTCTTGCCAGCTGGGGTGCTGTATACAAAACTAGACTAAAAAAATCAGCACTAAGCAGAATAAATGTATACGAAGAATGTTCTTTGCTAATTGCAGAGAACATGTTAGCCCCTATTATAACCTTCTTGGAATTTTGAAATTTGAAAATATTTATCAGTTGTAGCTCTCGCTAAGTAACAACGAGCATTAATTTAAAGCCACTACATCTCACTGGCGTTACTACGGGTTTAGCTCGGATCGCTGCAAAATTTAAGTGATCACTCCAATAAATGAATAATCGCTGGCCGTGTTTTTGAGCTTTTTGCACGTATTTGAAAAATCTATTTCCTCCACCAAAGCACAATAACAGAAAAGCATAAAAGCATAGAGACGTCGCTCGTATTTGAAAAATCTATTTCCTCCACCAAAGCACACTAACAGAAAAGCATAAAAGCATAGAGATGTCGCCAATGACGTCACCTGGTCAAGTGCTCTGTGATTGGCTGTAACAACAAGCCTATTGTTACCATACCTTACACTTCTTGTTGAGCAGACAAGATTGTAAATCTGACGCCTCGCAACCTCAGCCTCTTGGCCTTGGTTGCTTGTAGTCAATAAACTAAAAGTATCACTTTTTACACATAGATTTAAAAATGACACAACACTCCAGATGTACTACTAAACATTCTCACACCTATATCAGATATTCATTCATATAATACCAGGTATACTGGAAACCAAAACTTCTTTAAGCAATCAGTACGCACTAATTATGGTACATGTACATTTTAAATTCTCTGCAACAAAAATTTGGGAATCTGTTCCACTAGAACTTAAATCTATTCCATACTTGCTCTTCAAAAAGCGGTCAGATATACCCGTCTCAACTGTTAATACCAAAGACCTCTCAGATATTGATTCAACCAACACTGAAGAAGACATGCAGTGGAATACAAATCAACATGCCATACCAAGGGATATTGCTCCGACAACGCAACAAGTGAAACAGCCTTGACAAGAAGAGTCTGTATTTTTGTCCCAAAGGCAATTTAGTTGTCACTTTGTAGAAGGATATGAAGCAAGTTTATTTCTTAAGCACAAAATCAAATCCTGTTGGGGGCAATGGAGTGAATACTAGGCTGCATGATGAAACCATCTGTTGTGAAATTACTTTAGTCCTGAGAAAGAGTCACGTGATGTAAATTGAGCAGTTGAAAATTGAATTGAGGGAAAGCAAAATGGTTGTTGAACTGTACTTAAGTGAGTTTATTGTTAGTGATTGAGAGAGCTTGTATGTTGAGTACATTCAAGAAAGTCTATTCCTACTGTTTATTAAAGAACAGCATTTATTACATGGTCCATTTGAGCCAGGATTCAAAACCAAGAATAAAAGGATAAACACATGTGACATTGCCACTTTTTTCGGATGTTTTGTTCTTAGTTATTGTATGTGGACTTAGTTGTGCATACGTTATTACCATAATGTCAGAAGAAGTAGGAAAGAAAAAAAATTAGGAGTGGACATTTGGGCAAGGTGGAGTAGGTGTAGTCTGGAGATGTCATATTTTTCTATAACAAAAAAAGTCTGCCAATGACTTGATATTTTTTTTATTTTTAGCAAAAAAAATAGAATAAAATAAAATAAATATCAAGAGTCAGTGGCAAACTTTTTTTTGTTATAGAAAATATTTGGGCAAGATTTTCATAATTATATTTAATAAAATAAGCAGTGATGTTATTTGTGTTCAAATGAGGTCAATTTGCCTTAATTAGGAAGAGGAGTGCCCAATGCGTCACTCCTTTGGGCTGGAAAGGGTTAGAGCGTATTCTGCCCACATTTCACATTTAAAATTCTCTTTCTCTGTTCACCTTTACTTTACACTAAAAATATTTTGAGAGACAGTATAATAGGAGAGAAATAAAAAGCTATGCAAAACTCAACTATACTCATCAAGAGTTGAACAAGATAGGTGCATTTAAAATCACACAAAAATCAACATTTGAAGTTGATCACCATTATCATGCACTTGGCCTCATGGCTCAAACAAGTTTAGCTCAAATAATGTTGATGTAGCAAAAATGGAAGAGATTAAGGGTGTGTTTGATGAACTTTTGCAGAAAGTGCTCAAGGGATTAAGCCAAAATCCAAATGAGGCTCTCAATCATATGGTGGTTATTGGGCCAAAAACTATTGGAACAGCTTGTGGGTGTGCTGTTAAACAATTCAATGGTGAGGCACATACACTTGAAAAAGTGCTTAAGAGGCTTGAAAAATGCAGTTAGTGAACATTACAAAGCTGGATTTCCTGCTACTGACCAGCAGGGACTTTATACTTCAGCCCAAAAGGTAACTGAAGAAGAAATACAAAACCATCAAAAACTTCATGGTGAAAAAAAAGAAGGCAAGACAGGGAAGAGGAGACAGAAGTCTGGTGGATTTGGCTCATAGGAAAATTGAACCTATGTTGTTTCTGGAGGCATTGTTGCATTTGCCTCATTATGACACAACTTTACTTAGCCTGAAGCCTTCACACACTACAAAATTTATTCAAAAATTATGTTACAAAACTTTGGATTTTTAAATTTATTTCAAGTTTGGAACAGGTCATTTTAAGTTTAGGATCAACAGATTTTCATCAAACTTTGCAATCTTGTAGGTTTAGGTTGTTGAATGCAACTGGGCACTTTAAAAAATGCATGTACTAATACTAAAATATTTATCTTTTAAAAGGAAATTATACAAGGATTTCGAAGAAAGAGCACTTAGCTGTTACAGTGGCATGAGACCGAGTTTATGGCTTCGATACGTAGATGACACTTTCGTTTTATTGGAGAAGAGTGAAAACAGCAAATTTCTTTGTTCTTTCAATAATCTGGACACCAGCATCAAATTTACACAGGAAAAGTCCATCAACAACATGTTACCATTCCTCGACTGCCTGGTGAAAATACACAGCAATGGCTCTCTGTCTACCAGTGTATTTTGCAAGCCAACACACACAGATCAATACCTCCAATTCAGTTCTCATCATCCCTTAATACACAAGCTGGGCATGGTCCCCACCCTCAAACATAGAGCAAACACCTTAATCAGAGACCCGGATGAGTTACAGAAAGAGAAAGAGTACATTAGGAAAGCATTAACTCTTTGTGGTTACTCAGATTGTGCCTTTCACAAAGCAAGAATGTCACATTGAAAACATCATCAACAGGTACATGAACAAAAAGCTCAACCAAGTGTATAGAGAAATATCCAGATTACTATCCCATATGTTGCCAATGTCTCTGATGCTATCAAGTCAACTTTCAAAACCTTTGGTATCTCCATCTTTTTCAAGCCCTGTAACACCCTGAGACAGAAACTAGTGAATGTGAAAAACAAGCCTCATAAAGAGAAAATATCCCGTGTTATATACGGAATTAACTGCAGCTCAGAGAACTGCCGTGAGACATAAGTTGGAGAAACTAAGCAAGCACTGGGCACGAGAATGGGGCAACACAAAAGGCCTAGTGCAATCGAGGCAGAGAACTCTGCTTTTTTTAACCATTTCAGACGTTTGGGCAACTCTTTCGATTTTGTAGGTGATGTCAAGATTCTTGACAAAGAGGAAAATTGTTTAAGACGAGGAATTAAGAAGGGTGTTTGGGAAAGAATTGAGTCAACTGGATGAATGAAAGTATTCATTATCGCATGCTACTAATGTTCTCAAGATACTTTGCTGCAAACAAAATATTATGGTTTCCAAAACTAGCCATCCTTGATCTACATCAAAACTACCCAATTGCCTAATTTCTACATTTCATTATATGAATATCTGCCAAACTTGATTAACATATTTTAGAATGTTGATGAGATTCACCTGTTCCAAGAACAGTACCAATTTGTACGGGTTATAAAACTCTATTACCCTCCCTTCATGGGGTTGTTATCAAAGTCAGTCTTGACAACTTAAAGACATTCCATAAATGATACAGTAAATATGCTGAAAGTCTAACCCAAATATTTGTGCTTTCTGTGAGCTCAAAATTGGTCATTTTTGCTCGTTTTTGGGCGTAAAAACTACTTTTAAAAGACTTTGTTGTGCAGCTTTGATCAATCAGAAAGTATATAGGAATTTTTAGATATTTTGAAAATTGTAAACACATTACAACTTGTTTGATTTCGGCAAACGTGTTTAGGAGCCTTATGCTTCATTTTATTCATGTTTGTAATAGTGGTTGGCCATGATCGATTATAATCAAAATTGATCGAAAAGTTCAAATGACGTAACAATCGATTTTGCTTTTCTTACAATCGGTTGTCGCTGAAAAAATCTTTTGAGAACAAATAAAAGTATTAAAATCAATAAAAATGATATGATATCTTGTGTGAGTTGTCTTTTTTCATAGACCCCTAACTTTGAAGTCACAACAGCAAATGCAATCTAAAATTGACTGTGTTTACCTGGCGGTGCCCTGTTTGCTGTAATGTTGTCACTTCAAATACCTCCTGCTTATTTAAAAGATGTGGCATGCTAAGCCGCCTTCTATTTTTTTTCACAACTGAACCAAAACATAAATTACACACTAACTGTCTCACGTTTGTAGTATCACTACAGGGCAATTCCATGTTGCGGATATTCAGAGACTAAAATGATAACTAAAATCTTCTAACATTCCTTCACACAGCTGTCTGAGAGGAGCTCAAACTTGGCTATTAAATTACTTCCAGTAGGCCCATATGTTTCTCCAAAGGAAAGAAAAAAAAGGCGAGCAGCTATGAGTAAAAAGCAAAAGAAACTGTGTTGCGGACATTACAGCAAAATCAACCAAGTTCTGAAAAATCAACCAAGTTCTGAAGTGATTTCTTTGAATTAAAATTCCTGTGAATTGAAAATCTAACAAGGAAATAATTTCACTAAAAGAACTTGGTAATAAAGTATGTAGCTACTATGAAAAAATGCTTCATGTTCTCTTTGTATCGATTCTATAAACAAAAATGTGTGTTGCGGACATTACAGTGAATCTGTTGCGGACATTACAAATTAGCCTCCTCTACTGGTTATGAGCTCCCTCCAAAACAGAAAAAACAGTTCCCTGGTGGTAATTCACGCCTTTCACCAGAAGTGTTAAAGAAAGTTCAGTCCTTTTTTTTCCCTTGACTCCATTTCGAGGCAATCCCCTGGAAAAAGGGACTTTGTTGTTAGCTGGCAAGATGGCAAGAAGAAACACGGGATCTGCTGTTCTCTTTGAAGAAAATATACGCTCTCTTCTTAAAGGAAAATCCAAAAGTTAAAATTGGGTTCAGTAAATTCAGCTCTCTCCGCCCAATTAATGTTCTCCTATCTTCAGAAATGCCACGGAATGTTTGTTTATGTCAGTATCATGAAAACATCAAGTTGATTTGTGATTGTCTTAGTAAAAAGATCTCAGAATTTCCCAACTATTCTGGAGATTTTGTGGACAATTTTGAATCGATTGAGTGCATGCTTGGGAAATGCATCAATTGCCCTAACTGGCTTGACATAATTGTAGACGAAACATCCCTAGAAATCCCTGCCACATGGTACAAGTGGGAGCATGTTGAAACAGTAATTCCAACTTGTAGCAGAAAGGTCTCTGAAGGTAAAAGGGTGGTAAGAAGGGTGAAGAAGATTTTCAAGGAGGGGACTATCAGTGATGTAATTGATGAATCGCTCAAACGAAAGCTTCCTATTTTCCTTGAGCATGTCTATATCAAAAGACAGCAGTCAAGGTACTTTGATGAAAAACTTGCAAATCTTAATGAAAAAGAGGCTGTTGTTCAAGTAGATTTCGCTGAAAATTACACTTGTAAGCACCAGGACGAAATACAATCATCCCATTGGAACCAAGACCAAGTGACAATCTTTACTATTGCTGTTTGGACAAAGACTTCTGCAGATGGGGAAAAGGTTTGTGAATCTCATGCTATTGTGTCTGATGAAACAACACATGACAAGAAAGCAGTATCAGTGTTCATGTCCCAAGTTTTTGAGAAATTTATCAAGAGAAAGCACCCAGAAATCGAGAAAGTGTATGTTTTTTTCTGATGGGCCTAGTTCTCAGTTTAAGAACAAATACATTGCAAATTTTATTAACATGCTCAATAAGATTGTTCCAATCTAATGGAACTATTTTGCCGCTTCCCATGGAAAGGGCGTTGTAGATGGGATTGGTGGCACCGTTAAGCGCATGATTTGGAATGCAGTGGTATCAAGAAAAGCTACTGTTGTCGATGCCCAGTCCTTTTGGTGAAGTGGCCAGCAGTATTACAAAATCAGTGAAGATTTCTCTTGTGAAAAAGGAAATCAAAGATATATCTGAGTCAATTGGCCTTGAAAAGTGCTTCAGTGAAGCAAAGCCAACCCATTCAGAGCATTGGTTTCTTCTTGCAGCTCTTCCAAAGAAATGGTGATAGTGTGAAACCTACAACACACAATGCACTAAATAAAATCTGTACTGTTAAATGTTGATCCAAGTTGCAATTTGGAAAAGTGGAATCTCATCTATAATTTCAAAAATGACATTCCTCAGCAGGGCAATGGTGATGATTGTGGTGTTTACACATGTCTTTATGCCACGTGTCTGGCAGGACTTGGCACAATGGTCCAAGAATCTTCTATCCCACAACTACGACAATGTATGTTGTTTAGTTTGCACCGAGGAATTCTGCACAAAATTCCTCTGCCAGAAAATGAAGTGGAAGAGTACTATGCTGTAGACTACTTAAACAAGTATTACATTGGAAAAGAACTCAGCATTTCAAATCACTTTGTCACTTTCAAGTTTTTGCACAGAGTGTTTGATCAGTATGTTTGGCCAGGAAGGGATGACATTGATGGTGTGCATTCATCTTGTGTTTTCTTTGGTCCAGTCACTCTTCAAACATACCCTTTTGTTCTTTCAGACATTGTGCAGTATGATATTGACAAGCTATTCAGTGCCATTCGTTGATTTGACATTGCACCTGACTGATTATAACATTATTATTCTAGTAACAAAGTAATATTAATTAGTAGCCAGCAGGTACAGTAAACTGATTTATAAGAACTAACAAAACCACAGCCAGATAATGATATGACTGTGTGAAAGTTTAAAACAGAACACTTCACAGTGGCTGTATATTAATATACACAGCTTAGTGTATTTTCCCATGTTAAAACAAAAAACTTCAAAAGATTATTTTACCAGTTATATGGTTTTAACACATTTTAGTTGACAAAGCTTTTGTTACAAATATGTGATTTGCTCTAATGTTTGTAGTTAAAATTCATTTTATATTGTTCTGCTTTAAATGCTGTTCTTAATCTTGAGGCTTGTGGCTTTATTAAGCCTAGTTATGTATATTCATTTAATGCATCTAAATGATTTGTGAAAATGGAAAAGAACTCGCTTTCCTCTGATTGGAGGTATAATTAAGTTTCTGTGATGATAAATTACAAATGAGCAGGTTTTGGAAGTTGTTATAGAAGTAATTATTGTTTAAATGGTAAATGTAGAAAATGCAATGTCCGCAACCTAATGTCCACAACACTTTTTTCCATTCAATTTCTAGACACAGAAAACCTAACAGAGTTATTTTTTTTAATAAAATATTGTTTATATCAAACTAAAAAAGGAATATAAATTTGAACTACAAATCTTTACAACTTTGACAGAATTTTTTAAAAAAAGCACTAAATGTTGCGGACATTACGTAATGTCCGCAACAACAATTAATTTTCAAATTTCTACAAAAAGAAATAGTTACTGAATTTTTTTTTTATGGCAAAGATTGTTTGAAGCAAATGTAATATACATATAGTTTAATGTTTGTTGTACTCATTTTATTAATTTTGATAAAGGTCTTCAAAGGTTTATCTCAAAGTTTTTCATTTTTTGACCTTCGAATGCCTCCAGGTTTCAACGCCACTCACTGAGTTTGTGCGGTCAACAAGTAATTTTTTTTTAATTCAAGCAGTTGGACAATTCCCATCTCTTTTGGTATACATGTTATTAGCAAAAAGTTTATTTTAATTTTTTTGATTTTTCAATGCCTCGTGTGGAATTTCCCTACAGACCAAAATAAATATTGAAATAAATGTCAAATGTGTTTACAAATCACCAGAAAAATATAATGTCATCTTTGATCCAAGATGAAAAATTATTCGGCTTAACACAAAGTTCCTTTTTGCTTGAAAATACGTTTTGCTCTCTGCAGTCTCTTCCAAATCCCCAGTGTCCTCTTTCAGACATGTTTCACTTACATGCTCCTGACGAGTCCAAGATGGCAGCTAAAAATAAAATGGATGAGTTGATGATCTATCATTATCCTGGAAATGCCAGGTCAAAAGTGTGGGAATATTTTGGTTTTTATCAAGTAAAGGAAGGGTCCAAAACAAAGGAAAACTTGGATATGACAAAAGTAATCTTTAGGCTCTGCGGAAAGCAATATGCCAACAAATGATGTTTGTGGCATGTGTGTCTTGTTGATTTCTTGTCAGTCTCACTTGAACTGCTGCAATGTAATCTTGGTCTCAACAACATGCACAGTCTGAGTCTACTAAGCTTACAGCATGTTTCAATGCTATTTCTTGTTTACTCTTACATAAGTTTAAATTTGTTCATCACAGGAAATACAACCAACCTGCAGTTTCGTTAAGATTACAAGCACAGTGATCTGAGCACAGAGCTGTATCACTTTGACTTCTATTTAGAATTAAGATGAAAAATATGTAGAATGCTTATTGGTAGATTTTTCAGATTTTTTATAATCAACGATGAATCAATTGGGGCAATCTGATTATTTCTGATGATCGAATGTGAAATCTCAATGGATTCCCACCACTAGTTTGTATATAAGGCACAAAATCTTGTTTAAAAAAATGTCTTTAAATAGTTTGATTATAAAATGTTAGCAAAAAGAAGTTTTACTTGATAGTGTTAATATTTTCAGGTGCGTGTAGAGATTATTGCCAAAAATGCATTTGACTTGATATGCATTAGCTGTAGTTGATTTCAAACTTCACTTTATTTATCCTGGTACTCAACCCAACTATTTTTTTCCCACGAAAACCATTAAAAGGTTGAGGCATATCCGCGGGTAAATATGACATTTGTAATGAAATAAAACTGGAAAAATATTTGGAAAAAAAAAGTTAACTATTCGATTCTATTTGGCAATCGAAATTATTTTTTTTTACTCGACATAAAGACTAGTAATCACTTAGGTTTAATAGTCCACCCCGTTTTTCTACTAGACAGCTTTTTGTTTCATTCAATTTACAACACCAGTAAAGATAACTGTATTTCAAATTGTATTTATTCACCCAAGTACAATTTTTATATGAAATGAAACTTCATTACATGTATTTATATCAAAAAAAAATTTTAGTTAGGCATGTGGTTGTTGTCTGTTTTATTTTTAGCTGATGTCTAGTGCGAAAACTATTGTTTTCTTTTGATTTTATTCAAGAAATAAATCTGAGTGAGAAACTTAAACCTGGAGAGATCATACTCAAATTTATGTAAACATTTTTGACATAGTTTGAAGTCAAGTTTACAAGTCCACCGACATTTTTACCAGTGTGTGGACTAGTGAACTATCGTTAATTTTGAGCCCTGCTCATGATATGGTTTGAACACTCAAACTTTGAATCAATATCAACTGTTGCACTGTAAACAGTTTTAAAACAAATTGAAAACATACAATCAGACTTGGCAAATTCTGCACCATCAAATAAGAATCACGTTTAAAAAACTTAAAAACATATGTCATATCAGATACAGTATTTAATATTTAAATTTATGTAATGATTAATAAAATTATAGAACAAGTATATTTTTGTCTCAGAAGTATTGTTTGTATGTATGTCAGAAGTATTAAGTTTTAAGCTTCAAAAAGATTGAATAAACAATCATTATTATTATTATTATTATTATTATTATTATTATTATTATTATTATTATTATTATTATTATT
>JAOBRB020703961.1:12500-15081 GCA_027575285.2 Zoanthus pulchellus | reverse complement strand
GAATATGGTAGACCTTTTTTCAAATAACGCTAGAAAATGACTAGTATTTATCGATTAAAAGCCCCTTACCGTATATTAATCTAGAATCGCCAAGTTCTTACTATTTATATAAATATACAATATGGTTTAAATTCAATGTTTTTTTTCTTTTCAGACATAGAATAGCGATGGTTTGTTCGAATTAAGTACAAATTAGATCAACCTTTATAGACAAACATTGAAATAAAACCAGAATACATTCTCGGCAATTCGTAATTAATATAGGACTTCCTTCTAGAATTAGTTCAAAGATGTTCGAGTGCCAGTCATTTAGTACATTGAAGATATATATTAGTTCTTAAAGAAGATTTCTAGAATAATTGCTTTTACATCAATTTTGTTACACTATAACAAAGGCGATGATAATCGGTATTTAAACTTTTTTTTAGTTGTTTCAGTTGTTGTTCTGACGAAGGTCTTAAAACCTTCCAAAAAGCTAAAGTGTTTGTTGTTTTGGATGTTTTTTGAAATCTGTTCTGATTCAAAACCGTTAGGTTAGTGAAAAAGTCTGTGGTTATCAATTGTTCCTGAAACTAAATTTTTTACTCAAACTTAACATTTCTTCTGTGATAGGTTGTGAGGAAACCGCTTCGTTTAAGTGTGTACTCTGCATGTTAATATGGAAGCAAGAACTGAACAAAAAGACCGCCCGTGCGATGGCTACCTTTACTTGGATTATTGTAACACTCCAGAAACCCTTGTCGTAAAATTTTTGTTGATGTTCTGTGATTTGAAAAGCATCAAAGTTTTCCTTGTAATTGATGACAAAGATGACTCAAATCTTTCCACTGAAAATTCCCTGCCTTTTGAATACTCTGTAATTAAGAAGGAAGTTTTGATAAATGAGAAGAAAGTTTCGTGTCGCTTACCAGCCCTCCTACATTTTGGAGAGAGATTCTGGAGAGCAGGTCTAGCAACTGTTGTGAGAACGATCATCAAGACTCATCATTGTCGTCAACCGCAGCAAGTTTGGCATAAACTTCTAGGTTTTAGAGAAACATGTCTGAAGGCTTGCTCAGAGGTTAGCAGCTTGACTAAGTTGTGCGAAGTTGACTTACCAGCTGCTGTGAATGAAATAGAAGCAGAAAGGATCGATCTAGACTGCGTTTCAGGTGTGCCCGTTGCCCTTGCCAAATTGGAAAAACATCTGAGAAATCCTCCAGTACTTCACAACCGTAGGAAACACTTAAAGCAACTTGCAAAGCAAGGAAAGGATAACATGGTTCAAGATTGCTCTGTATCAAAGATCTATTTTAGCGGTTTTGAGTTGACCCTAGCTGATTTAGTTCTGTTTCCAAGTGTTACCAGAATACTAATTGCTCTGGAGCAAAAGAATCATCGTATACTTCTAAAAATCCCCTACATTGTCAAGTGGTACAAGGAAGTGAGCTCTCTCAAGAGAGTTAAGGAAGCTGCACAAAAGTCTAATCTTCCTCATCTCGTTTTAGAATGCTTACCAATACATCCTGAAGATAGCTTAGAGTCAAAAATTGCTGATGAACTGGATTTCAAGCTAATGTTTAGCGAGAAAAAGAAGGCTTCCGGAACAAAGAAAATTCAGCATATGAATTGCAAAATTCTTCCACCAATTATCGAGAGACTTGCTAAGAATAAAGCCCTCCCTGAGTACTCGAAACATCCATGCGAAGACATGCGCATACAGTGGGAGACTGTACCATCGGCACTAGATCCTGCTGGAGGCGAACTTAACGTAGAACGTGCTAAACGAAAGAGACGGCAGATCGAGAATATGTTCTCCGTTGTACGTACGATGGCTGATGATGCTAGTGTAATTGTTGACTTCTGTTCGGGGGGTGGTCATTTGGGTCTAGTGATTGCGTATTTCATGACTAGATGCACGGTTGTTATGATTGAGAACAAGGAAGAGTCACTTGCGCGTGCGCGAATCAGGGTTCAATCTCTAGGCCTTAAAAACGTCACGCTTTATCAATGCAATCTGGATTACTTCACCGGTAGTTTTAGCATTGGAGTGTCACTTCACGCTTGCGGTTTGGTAACGGACTTGGTGATGCAACAGTGTTTCAAAAACAGGGCCTCGTTTGTCATTTGTCCGTGTTGCTATGGTGGCATATGCAACACACACATGACGTCATACCCCCTAAGTAGCTTATTTGTAAACGAGTATGAAGTTTCATACAGTGAGTACAGGGTACTAGGTCATGCCGCTGATCAAACAACATGGAACTTCGAAAGTGCGCAGTCGCGACAAGGAAAGCACTGTATGGGCCTGATTGACCTTGATAGAGTCTCTGTCGCAAAGGAGCATGGTTATCAAGTGACTCTTTGTACCATGCAGCCACATGACTGCACCCCTAAAAACAACTTGCTGATCGGTTATGAGCCAGGATGGACGTATTAGATTAAAAAATCTCGGTGTAGCGAGAAGAAAATAAATTATTTCCACCGAAAGTAGATGCTTAGACTAATTTGAGATAATTGCTTTGTTTCTGTTGTGGAAAGTTTCTATTACTGAGGGAATAAAATATAAATGAGGGAGCATGAAAGAGTTTTCAATTTGATT
>JAOBRB020703961.1:0-10000 GCA_027575285.2 Zoanthus pulchellus | reverse complement strand
ATATTATTATTTAACATCAAAAATAGTGTGGCTTCTTGTTTTTGACTTTTATTTGCAAACATTAAAATTCTCTTCGAATCTTGCATTTACTCGAAATGTCTAGACTCCAATCAATGGTATCCACCTGCAGACTTCAGTACAAAGATCCCGGATCCAAGAGATTGCACTTAGACATTGCTCATGGCCATGCTATATCTTTTTTAAATGTTTGAATTCATTCAAATCAAGTTTCTTAAAGAAACTGGCTTGTTTTACTCCAATTTGAATTGGATCTCATGATTGTAGTAGTTAAAGGCAACTAACTCTTCTTTGAAAAGGTAGAAAAACAAAGCCTTTCCTTTCTTCACTTGCGGTTTTTTAGAGGCTATCTTTATGATTTGGAGGCTAAAGATGTCCAGTCTATTCCTGAGAAGTAAGCGTGTGATTTAATTTCTTCAACGCCAGAAATTCCTCCTCCTAGTAATAAAGTAATGGAAAACAAGAAACTTTAAAGAAAAATATCCAGTAAAAAAAGGAAGAAAATACATTTTTGAAAACACAAAATTATTATGCTTCTAATTACCCTGGTCCCAGAGTTTCTCTCCACTCGGGAGAACCGGTACCTCTGATATCAACCATTAAGAATCTCGCTTTTTTTATTCGTACCGTCAGATTTTGCTTCTCGCGATTTGATTGCTAGCTATTTTGATCACTGTAATAGAGATACAGTGTGATTGGCTAGGGTGAGAATATGTGGGGGAGGGTATGGATTGTTTTTACTGTAATGAGGGATCAGAGATTGAGTAGTTTTGCATAGCTAAAATATTCCGCACCACAGGAAGAGTATAAAGTCAGCGTCGGTAGAGCGTTCAACATCTCATACTTTCTGTTTCTCAATCTGAATCTGTCAGTTAGTTTTCAAAGAGTGTTCAAATTCTAACAAATGGTTCTATCTAAATACTTATTTGAAGTTGTACTACCTCCATTTCCGAACTGATCGAAGAACGTTACAACTTATTGAATTTCGCCTCAACTGACTGAGAAATCAAAATATTTTACAATAATTTTTCGCTCTTTTATGATTGGTCAACTAGGTCAGATGGATTTGACAGCTGTCAAAAACAACTGTCGGCACGAAAGCGAGATTCTTAACGGTTGTTACCACAGGTTTTCCCGACTTGAGAGGAATGCTGGGACCAGGGTAGCTTCCAATCTAAACCTTACTAAAACAACACTGTTCAGATTTCACTTGTACTAAAGTAACCTAAACGCAGATTTAAGGACGTTTTTCTTTTTAACAGAACCGTTAAAGTCCTCGCCTATGTGAATTTTGATAATTACCGGGGCCCAGCCGAAGGCTGACAACGGTCTTAAAATGTAGACGGTTTTTGTCGTTAAATTAAATGTTAAATTGTTACAGGTATAGCGCTGACTTGAGATATATCGCTGGCTCGTTACTTTTGGGAGTACTTGCTGGCTCATTGAAATCTTATCCGGCATTTTAAAAAGGACGAGGCATGGAGGACAGTCAAGAGAAAGATTATAGCTTTATTGGGAACGACACGTACCCCAACCTTTACGATGCACTATTTTATGAGCGAAAATTTAAGAGTGAATATTTATGTAACCCCGTGCCCCACTGGGCCCCGGTAAGTTACACGTAGTGGTTCTAGTTTGGTTAATATTACTGATTTTGTACCGACGCAATGACGCCACAAAACGTGCTTCGTGGTTGTTAAACCCAGGATGTTTAGACACCCTCACAAGTCCAACTGAACTTTGAAGGCAAATTTTATAAAGCTCGCTCATCATTGTAATATTTTCACAATTTATGTTTTGTTCCGTAAATAGATTTTAGCTTCTTGTAACCCTTCTTGTAAGTATGAAAATGTCATGCAAAAGCTGTAATATTGCATTTCTTCTACCTGCGACTAAAACACTTTTCACGTTTTCCATATTTTCAGCAGTAACATTCTGAAATGGTTAGGAACCAAATATCCCGGATGTACGCGTGCATCGTAAATTTAATCGCGGTCAGATTCTTGTTGCCTTTTCTTGCTAAAAGAAGACGTCTTTTCACTATCCACCATCATTCAATACTTCGCACCGCCGAATATCTATTTACCTAACTGTTCAGTCAGACTTACCTAAACGCTCCGTAGGATTCACTTGCAACAGCTGTAAATACAAAAGTAGTTTGTTAAACAAAGGGCCTGTGAACGATCAGAAATTGACAAAATAATTAATCAAGAATTTACTAAGCCTCATCAAGAAAATGAACTTAGAAAACCGTTTTCTGGTTTTTAAAGTTTTGATTATTAAAGTGCAAAAATACTGTTAGTAATATACCGGATGATCAATAAACAGAAAGCCTCTAAACTACTGAATACTGTTTTTTTTACAGTGGGTTTTCCGGACCTTGACGAAGAACGCCCCAGAATTTAATATATGAGGATCTGAGGTTTTTCAAAAAAAAAAACTATTATATCAAATGCAAACTAAATTACTGGAGTTTTTCAGAAGTACAGCACTAAGTAGGGAGATTGTCTGTTAAAAAAACAGTGAAATTTTCTTCAGGATTTTTTCAGTTGGCATTTCGGGAATATTCCAAGGTATTAAATCTTTTTTGGGTTTATTTTTTGTTTCTAAATTTGATAATTTGCTTATCCAAACTTCAGGCTGTTCGCAACGATGGCATGTGTCAATGTTATGAACATTTTCCATAATATTTAAGGCTAAAACTCAGCCCACATAATAAATGTGAGCTGAGGTGA
Source organism: Zoanthus pulchellus (assembly GCA_027575285.2). Taxonomy (NCBI): domain Eukaryota; kingdom Metazoa; phylum Cnidaria; class Anthozoa; order Zoantharia; family Zoanthidae; genus Zoanthus; species Zoanthus pulchellus. Next base: position 7,247 of record JAOBRB020703961.1, on the reverse strand, counting down.
ATTGTGCTGGATACACACCAGCATGACCATGGGGAGGGGGGAGGGATATAGTTGTTTACCGAAAAATAAGATAAAATGCTCTATAATTTTTTAAAAAAAACATTAGCTTAAACATCTTTTCTATTTTTTTGCGCGCGCCCTTCCTGTCATTTTGACTTTGCCTTGGATAGCGCGAGTAACGGCAGCCAATCAGAGTGCGCGGAAATTGATATTGGTTGCTAATGTGGTCTTGGTTAGTGGTTACCAGCTTATGAGATTCGAAAAGACACAGGTAAACATTGCCCAAATGCTTCTCTTTACTTTAAAAGCATTTAGAATATTTTTCTAATGGTCTTCCTTAGGGTAACTTTGAAAACATTTTCAGTACCTCCCGAATGAGCCCACGAGCCTCAGCGGACACGTGATTAGGAAACTGTAACTCTGTATGCGATCGGACTCTCCATGGATGACAAACGGCAAGACTCTGAAAATACGAATTTATATATCCCAATGAAACAACTCAGTTAAATCTTTTTTTAATGAACTGTACTGTCTATGTGCGGGGGAGGGGTGTGTGGCTGCTAAGGCCTTTGCCTTCTAGTCACCAGACCCCTGGTTTGATGACAAGCTTTGCCGAGATTCGAGTATATGTACGATTTTCTTTCCAGCCTTAATCAATATAACTAATTCAGCTTTCCACCTTCCGAAGTGAGTTATAAATGAATACATTATCTCCTGGATACTAACCTTCAATCCACTAATGTCCCTTTCACAGGGGCGAAGAGGGAGGGGGAGATGGGGGGATTGCAAGGAGTCTTACCATGTAAAAAAAAACTAAAAGTTAAGAGCCAGCTCCATAGGCCGTAAGGCGAGCCGGTTCGTACAATATTATCTTTTTTTGAGTAGCTCTAGCTAGTTATTACAAAACTATTCTCTCTCCTAATCCTCGGCGTTTCTAGGTGGAATATAGGTCTTCTAAAGACAAAACTATTGCAATCTAGCATTTTACTTGAGTTCTTATTTGGATATTTGAGTAACATTGCAGTATCACTATCAAAACATATCACCGAAAAGGTAGAAAGCTCGCACTACACATTATTATAGTGAAAGTAATCGTGGATAGTACCGTCTTGTTGTTGTTATAATTATGAATTGTTCCGAAATTCTCGTCTTCTAAGCAATTCTAGCGCAAACGAAGAACAAATAAAAAGCCTTAATGAGACATCTTAATACTGAATAATAGAACAGTCTAAGTTTCTTTTATAGTTCACTAAAACTAAATTAATTCTTTCGAGTATAACTTTACTATCTCTCTATTTTATAGCGAGTTGTACTTACAATAATTTAGCGCAATTGAAAGAAATAACCGGGTAAGAACCGTCTCAACAGGGAACGAAACATCCGTTGTTTGGAAACGAAACGTCCGCTTGTTTTCAGTTGGTACGTAACGTCTTGGTACGAAACGTTTTGGATACAAAACGACCGGTAACCAATTTCAGAACGAAACTATTATTTTTCCTTTGTTTTTCTCAGTTTCTTATATTTTTCAACGCTTAATTTCACAATATCCTTTCCATTCCTTGTTCTTAAAAAATAAAATAAAATCAAGAACAATAGTGGACGGGTATTCTAAACTTGCTCTTTTTCAAAAAACAATATATTAACTAGTATAGCCCAAACCTATGGCAATGCTGCGGATAATTTGCTTTGTTTAAATTTGCTTTTGATATTACAAAGTGTGAAATTCTCTTGTCTCTTCCTTTGCGACTGTATAACTTGAGCACGCTCTTCCAAAAAGCGTTGCACGATGGCTCAAACTGCGACTGCGACAAGACTACGCAAAGCAGGCTGGGAGAATTTTAACAAAGTCAATGTCGCACAAAGTTTTATGCAAATGGAAAACTGCGCGTTTCACAACAAGGGCGCTAGCTATACTAACTATTTAAAGCCAGAACTTACGTTTCCTGTTAGCATTTCAAATAATAACGCACCAACGCTCCACCAGTCCGCTGCAGTACCCACGTGTTCTGATTGCGACACTTCTGCAAAGTAAAATGATGTAGAAATCCAAGTTACGGAATTAGTCATGCCAACCTTGTGTTACAATAGGGACTTGAGTTTAAGATTCAAGATAGCAAAGACGACGCAAACGACAAAAAAAAAACAAATGGCCTTTATAACAAAATACAATAATTTCACACTGGAATGTAGCGAGCTGATAACTTGCTAACTGTCATCTTTCAATGATACGTCGCAAACTTTAAAAAGCTCTTGTAACGCCAGGAAAATGTCTGCAGAAACCTTAGTGTTCCAGCGAAATGTAATAACATTGTGACATACTTTTAATTCTTTCGATCTGGTCACCTTTAGAATGAGAAAGAAATGGAGTGACTATTCTTTAATCTACGCACTATCAGTGGAAAGGGCTGACCTATTTAGACCAAGTACACATCTCGAGTTTTTTTGATTTTGAAAATTCGTTAAAAATCATGTCTTAATCAAATAAAATAAACAGGTATATTCTGATACAGAAACTTTAAAAGCAATGAATAGATAAATATGTTTACATATGCTTGAACTAAATTGTTAACAAACGTTGAACTGATATTTTCCATATTTCACTCGAGTGAAACATATGAAAAAGTTGTTTAAAAAATGTCCCGGATGTGCGGACGCGTCAGTATTCTCCCGCGCTTGTTGCTTACATCGCAAAACATGGCAAACAGAGGAGACGCTAGAGTTTTTGTTGATATTTCTGATGAGGATTTGGCATGATTCTGCCAAGAAAATTGATGTTTTCATCAATCGAAAATAAATTTAATATCTTTGCGCCACTGTGTAATATCCTCTATAGAATAAATCTCTCTAAACAAGACTAATGAAAGCTGAGAAAGCAAAAAAGAAAACTGAAGAAAAACTTCCCGCAGGAATTTTTCAAAGCGCGTGCAGCCGCTCTTGGATGACGTCACCTTCAGTACATTCATTCATCATAAGTAAAATTTTGTCGTTCGCGTTTCAGATCGGACAAACGATATTTTTTCATGATGAAATCTTGTTGTTCCCATTCCTAATTGGTAATGTTTAGAAACCATTTTACTTTTATTCAATGCGACTTTGGTGGGTAAATCTCAGTACCTATGTAATAAATTAAATAAAAACTCACTTACCAGGAGCGCAATAGAAGTCTTCAATAGCTTCGTCATGCAGCTGGCTCTCTACATCCTCCCAGGCGCCAAAATGGGTCAACAAAACGTGCCCATCTTCATTTAACAAAACATTATTTGGGTGCAAATCCCTGAAAGTACAAATCAACTTCTCTTAAACAACTTATTTACGAAACCCAACGTAATTTCCCTACTGGTCAAAATTCAAAATCCTAACAAAATACCCTTTGACCTACAAAAATTCACTATCATTGTATGGGTAACCACATTCAGCCAAGTAAAACTTAGGGGTAATTGAATAATGAGAACTTTCATTTAGTTCCAAAAATGACTAAGTCGCAAAGCTTTGGTATCCATAACCAATGGACAAGGAAATCATGAGTAATGATCATTGAAAAGAACTTCGAGCTCAGTTGTTAAATTGTTCGTTGAATATGACATTTGACGTTTTAGAAAACAGACGATAAAAGCGCATGAGTGCAACTTAATAGCAAAAACACTTTTGTTGCCGGCAGCAACATCTAGTATACTATTACTTAAAAAGGATGGTGGTGATGATCGCATTAAAGCAATTCATTGATATTCCGGCTTTAAAACAAAAATTTAAACTCGACGAAAATGTAAAGCGAAAATTATTTTCAAATCCTGTTTCTTCAAATATAGAACTGCTATATTGAACTCTTTCACGGTAGAGCTTCGAAAGAAAAAAATAAAACTTAAAAGAAAGAAAAGCATAAAACTTCTAGATATGCGAACCACAATAATCGATTTGTGATTCATTTCTCGAAAAGGTACCGAAAGCTTTTCCGTTCTAACGGAAGAAACGTTCACTAGCCATTCATATATTACCACGCAACTTCGAAAGAGTAGTGCATAAGTGTTTAAAACATCCAAACATTATTTTTTTTACTTCTGATGAAACAATCAGATTATTCGCGTTATGAAATTTCCGTGTGTATTAATTAAGGATCGTTTAATTACATGGGATGAACAAAATAATGGTTTTTCTCTCATCGTTCGAACGTTTTGAGAAAACGTTCACTTACAACAAAAGAACGTTCGAAAGCATTGGGAGACAACCGTTCAAACACTTTGCTAAAACGTTCAAGATGTCTGTCATCAGCCACATTTATGCAAAAAGGTCGCTTATATTCCTCTTATTTAGCTTCAAATTAATGAAATACGTGAACTGTCACAAATCAGTTCCCCGATTCAATATCTTAGTTACTCCACGACCTCCAAAGGATGGCTTAAGAGTATTTGGCACGAAAGTATATATAAATCTATAATTACTTACCTACAGACGATGCCACAAGCATGTAGATTCGACAACGCCAAAATAATCTCTGCAGTCCAGCAACGAATCTGTTCTTCAGATAAATTTATGTTTGAAAAGGAGAAGTATTTGTCTAATTTTGTAAACAGCGTTGATTTGTTTGATGTCCTTTCAGTTTCAACGTCATCCTGAAATCTGTTTTTAGTAAAGTTTAAACTGCCCGAGTCTCTTAATGCTGTGTCATCAAAATTCGATAAATTCTGAAAATCTTTGTTATCACCGGAAGTTATTTCGTCAGTTACTAACTCTATATTTCCGGTTAATGAAGACAAGGAAAGAGCAGAAACATCGCCATGTTTAGCAAGCTGATTAACAGAACAATGACAAACACCAGTGCAATTTGACTGACAAGTCTTTGCTTTTTTAGTGTCTTCAACAATACTGACCCTTTCTTTTAGTTCAATATCTTTATCGTTGTCTAATACTTGATCACTGAAAAAAGGATCCTTGGTCAAGTAATTCTCTTCACTTTCCTGCTGGACCACACAAGAACTACCGGTACTAGTACTGCTGCTAGATCGTGAACAATGGACAACTTCTCGTTTGTCGGTAAAGTCGTAAAATTTGTTTCGGCATCCGGACAATTCTTTTTTATCACCATTGAAATGATAAGATGAAAGGTAATCCCACAAATGTCCACCACGGGCATGTTGCAACAATAGATATATAGCACTGGCTGTCTCGAAGTACTTGTGCAAGCAAACCATGAACGGACGTCGTGTCTGAAGAGAACATCAGATATATGAGCTATAATATGTTAGAAGGGCAAAGATAACTGGAATGTAATAAATAAAAAAACAACAAAATAGTTTGGGAAGAAGGAAACGATGGCATTGGTTAAAGAGTAGAAAGTAAAATTAAGGGACGAAATGTAGGGAGAAAAGGAAAAAGAAAGTAGTAAAATATTGAAAAGTGGAAGAAAAGGGATAAAGATAATGATGACGACGACGATGATGACGATGAGAAAAGAAAAAAACTGAGATGATGAAGAACGTGATGATGATAATGAAGATGAAAAAATGATGATGATGAAACTGAAGAAAATGATGATGATGTAGATGTTGATAAAGTTGGAGAAAATGATGATGACGAAGATGATCATAAAGATGATGATGATGATGGTGATGATGATGATAAAGAAGACAAAAATGATGATGATGAAGATGATAATAAAGATGAAAATAAATGAAGATAATGATGATGATGAAGATGAGGAAAATGAAGATGATAATGAAGAAGATGACGATGAAAGTGATCATGAAGATGATAATGAAGAAAGTGATGAAGATGATGGTGAAGATGAAGAAGATATTCAAGATGATGATGAAGCTGATACTGAAGATGACGGTGACGATGAAAAAGGTGATGAAGATGATGATGAGAGTATAACAATATTTACGATCAAAATAAGGGATGAGAAAGAAAGAGAGGGAGAAAAAAAGGAGAACTAGGGGAGGCGAAAACTAAGTAAAAAATGAAAAGAAAAGAAACATGAAAAAGAAAAAAGGAAGTAGGATACGAGAATTAGACAATACTAACGTATATATTCCTGGCAAACTTCCTTCGTCTGGAATCATTTACTTTTGAATCGCGACGGGTGCAGTGGGCTGCTTTGTGTAACACCTAATATTAATAATAACAATAATAATCATGACGATAATAGTAACAATAATTATAATAACAATAACAAGACTAAAAATAATAAATTATATAAAAACATTTCCAGAGCGTTTTACAAACATCTATATCTATCAAGATTGCATTTATTGCTAAAATAAAAACAATGGCTATAACTTTCTATTCACTCCTAAAATACAAAGAAGAATTGTTTACAAAAGTATTAAAAGATAAGTGTTAAGCTCTTCTTGTAAAACATAACTAGACGATGACTTTCCCAGGCTGTCAGGTAGGTTGATCCATATAATGTAGGAGCACAAACAAAAAATATCTGTTGTCAAAAGTTTTGAAACTGGAACCAGGTTCATTTGAGATATAGAAGGAAGACAGCGAGTAGATTGGCAATGATATAACAGATTGGACAAGTAGTTAGGAAGGAATCCGTTTAGTGACTTAAAGACCAGGGGCCAGTTCCACAAAACTCCGATTAACTTAATCCTGGATTCGGACAAAATTCAGAGAACCATTTTTTGATAAGTATGGCTTTATAATGCTTACAAAATTCTGCTCTGTTTTACCAATGAAGAAAACTGTTAAATCCAAAATTCTAGCTCAAACCAAGCTATAGAAGGCAGAAAACAGAAACGTGGATTAAGAAATTAATCCTGGATTAACGCTAATCGGGGTTTGAGGAACTGGGCGCAGGAAAAGAATCTTGAAACAATTCTGAAATGTGTCATGGTGATCATTTGAGCAACAGTTCTGATTTGATTGTAGATTCTGAGGAAGAGACTTGGGTATGCCGTATTACAATATTGAAGCTTTGACGTACCAAAGGCGTGGATAAGGACTGTCACAGAGCTCATACCTCGGTATTTGACGATTCTAACGTTATTTCTGAGGTTAAAGGACAGTGGCCTGCAGACTTTCTTAACATGTTGGAACTTCAAATGACAAAGTTTTATCAAAGACGACACAAAGGTTACTGGCAGAGGTGGCGGCTCTTGTCTTGATTGATTTGATGCGTCAAACAATGATAAATCTAAGGTCGTTATTTTAAATTTTCTGTTACCTTAATGACAAACGTTTCTTGTGTCTGGATATGCTCAACAAGCATGACCTGAAAAAAAGAAGAAATTATGACACTCATG
>JAOBRB020703850.1:0-13137 GCA_027575285.2 Zoanthus pulchellus | reverse complement strand
GATGGCAGCTTTTTGGTACGGCGAAATCGTTTAAGTTGCTTTTCCAAGCTGTATCTTTGTGCTTCTCTTTCTTTGTCTAGCGGAATCCGAGATATTTCAAACAAAAACTGTTCAACTTCTGTGGAAAAAATAATATGGATGTATTTAAACCATCAGGTTTTTCTTAATTTAGTTGTTTACTTGTTAATAAGAAAGATAAGAAAGACCGGAACAAAAAAAACCCAATAAATTTGTTTTCGTGTATAATAGAATGATAACATCACTGACAATGCAATTTTAAGTAAGCACGAACTAGTTCATCTTTATTGGAGAAGTTGACAGCTCACAGGAAAGCCTTTCAGCAAAACTCATAACTACTAATAAGAGCAACCAGATAAATTACAGCAAATGAATGCAATTTAGAGATGCTGTTTTGAATTATTTGAAGACTTATTTTTTAATGAGTCTCAGGGAAACAAGGCTTAAAACTCTCACATATCAGATTGACTAATCTTTTAGTTGTTTGAGCTTCGCACAGCATTCTTAGTATAACAATCTTGTTTTTCTCAAGTGCTGTGGTGGTTTATCAAAATTACTTTCAAAATCAGTGGAAAGTATTGAAAATTGTTAAGACTATTATGTAATATATGCTATATCTATATAAACATGAATTTTCGCGACCGAAGCAGAATGCACTCCGTTTTTTTATAAGAACATGAAGCTGAAAATCACCAAGAATTTAAGAACATATTAAAAACATGTTGAGGCTGAGAAAAGGTGCAGAATATTTATTTATGATGAAATAATTTATACAGTGTTATTGGAAGATTTGCTTGGGCTTCTTGACTAAAGTTTACAGATAACAATTTTACATCACAGATTTTTTTTCGCACCAGCTACTAGTACTGTTTTTTAAAACTCGATACAGTACAAAGTACATGTAAAAATCAATGTATACAGAGAATTACCACCTACGGTACATATATAATTATTGTCTAAAATCAGTAAAGATATTTTAATAACATGTTTAATTATAAATATGTCTATAACATGAATTTTCGCGACCGAAGCTGTATATTTAATTTACCAATTTTAGAATGCGGATTTTAAAATACATTCCCAGACAAAGCCCCTTCACGTTTCTTAGTCCTATAACTGAGTAAACGTTTCACAAGCATCAAATACACAGCTAGGAAAAGAAATGTTATAAGTGCTCCGACGTTTCTACAGCCAACAGCTTTTTAAAAAAAATATATTGTATACCGTAATGAAAAAGAAGTTGAAGACTGACGTTTGGCTTGAATTCTTCGTTAAGAGAGTTCCTGTTTGGCTGTTTAGGAAACAGAGTATCAGTGTTTATCATCACATATACAAGCTTATAATTACATGCTTTATCATTATGGACAAACAAGAAATAAACGGCTTTATGATGATTTGTCATTATCTTCGACCATATCTAAATAGTATAGCCCTTACACGAAACATTACTAACGATTGCTTTTGTCGTAGGGCTATAACACAGCCACAACTGAACAAGGTGGTAAAGGGGGATATGAATCATGTTTCTCAAAAAATGAAAAAGCCGTTTCAAGAGCCAAAAAATCAGCTTTTCTCGTTTAACGAAAGATCAAACAAAAATAAAATAGGAAATCAAGTTTCACAAGCCATCTCAAAATCGCGGTTCTCGGAAAATTATTATGCTTTGTTTGAAAATATGAGTACACTCTATATTTTACGAATATTGGGGCTGAAACTGCATGCCCAAATTAAAAAAAAAATTCAAAGTAATATAAGGCTCAGATTTTGGATATAATTTTGTATGCATGAAAAAAAAACATTACTGATTACAATCATTGCAAGTGCAGTGTATTTTCAAATGGCAAAGCCATGCATATATACGTATCCATTACCAAAACGGAAATTCCGTGTCTCCAATATTCCCGACTGATTAAGAAAAAACCTTTTTTTTATAAGAACGTCAATTTTTTCGACTGAGGCTGAACGTTCTATTCGTTCATTTTCGGTATATCAGCCTTAAATGTTTTCAAACATGAATCAAAAATATCTTTACTGATTTTAGACAATAAAAATAATGCATGTATTGTATGTGGTACTTTTCTGTATACATTGATTTGTGCGTGTTTTTTGTACTGCATCGGACCGGCTTTAAAAAATACAGTAGCTGGTACGAAAAAAAACGTGTGGATGAACTGCAATTTGGTAAATGAAAAACCTGTGATTTAAAATTGTTATCTGCAAACTTTAGTCAAGAAGTCCAAGCAAAGTTTTCAATAACACTGTATGAATTATTTCATCATAAATAAATATTCTTCACCTTTTCTCAGCCTCAGCATGCTCTAAACATGTTCTTAACTTTTTGGCGATTTTCAGCCTAATGTTCTAATTAAAAAAAGAGTATTCGTAAGAATATTTTCAGCCTAGAATCGTCTAAAACTAAGAATATCCAAACTCGAAGTCGAATTGAAAAGCAATATTCTTATAGAAAAAGAGTGTATAAATATGTGTACATATATACAACTAGGAAAACCGTAGACAACGTTTTAAGATAGTATTCTTTAACCAAAAAAAAAATTCATTAGTAATAGAAGAAAATGAAAACTCCATATAAAGTAATGTGTATTCAATTCAACTTAACTCAGCAGAAAGACATATCGCGTGTTCTCAACTTTTTGTCAAATCTTACCCCAACGAGATTTTAAGCTTCTGATAAAATATACAAGAGTGTTGATTTGATGATCGATGCTAAAAGAACAGATTAGACTTGAATTTAGCCAGAGATACTGAATGTTTCAACTTTGTTAGCAAGCTCAATAGTATGCTAGCGTAACTGCATCACAGCGATTTTTATTCTATTCAAATTCAGCGTGCGGTTTAAATGAAAGAGACCGCGTTCTGCAATTAGTTGTATTGGGTCTCCAAGACGTTATTAAGAAATCGGTAAAGTCACTTTTATAAAGAAATTAGATATGTGAGTTATCAGTCATTTGCTAACTCGTCGTGTCTTTTGTTTACACGAAATTTATGTTATTACATTATTTTGTAAGGTCACAGAATAAAGTCCTTCATATCCTTTTAATAACATGGTGCAATTACACGAAATTTATGATATTATATTAGTTTTAAGGTCACAAATCAAAGTCCTTCATATGCTTTTAATAACATGGTACCGAGATTAAAACTTTAAAAAGATAAAATAAATAAAATGCTCGCGAAGCCAAATATTACTAAAAAAGAGCTATTACTATTGCTAATAGCCTAGTCACCAGAAACACTCCATTTATATGATGCGCTTCTTAAATCCTCCTCCGGCCCTCTTCCTAACCCAACCCCCTTCCCAACCCCCCTTCCTAACCCTCTTCCTAACCCAACCCCTCTTCCTAACCCAACCCCCCTTCCCAACCCCTTCTCCTCTCTTCCACTTTTGTTTCTATATGTAAATCTTTAACGAGCTCGATTAGACCTGGACATTTTCTCTCTTCATTTCCACTGTGTACCCCACGATTATATCCACAATCCCTCCCCGTTCAATCTCAGTAGAACTTGTGAGCATTTTTTTCGTTCTTGTTGATGTACGCCGTGGGAGAAAAGCCTTAGCAGTTCTCTGAACACGCCGTTGTAGCTCGTTGCTTGTGGCCAAAAAGCTATGCCGTGTTGATGAGTTCTGAATTTTCGAGGAAAAAAGATTTCACTAGTTCGCTGCGCTCTGCATCTTGTAAAATATTTTCGACTCAGAGATAAATTTCATTTGTTCGCGTCACCGTGTAATAACCTCTATATGTGTTATCAGTCCAGCAGCAAACCATTGCGCATGCTTGACAATGACATTGCACAGGAACATAAGTATTTGGGTAGCTCGAACTCTCCTCTAACGCCTCGATTATCTCTACCAATAATTGTAGAAACAATGATTTTAAGAGGCTCAATCACTTCCAATCCAGTGATAACTACCGTAGGAGTTCACTGCCGTCCTACCCTGACAAAATACTTCCCTGCAAACTACTCAATCGTCTTGTGAAGCACCTATAGCAAGGAAGGGGGAGGGGGAGGCTCTGCCCAGGTTGAGGGACCATGGAATTGGAGCTCATTGCCCGCCAACTCCAGGAGAAAAGAATGGAGCAGCATCATGACCTATACACACCACCTTGACGGTTCACCTTTGTCAATCAAAAAAGCATTCGACAAGGTAAGCAAAGAAAAATTCTAAAAGTTTCTTACAATATTCAGAAGCCTGATAAGTTCATCACGTTCATAAGTTCATCGTCATTCGACAAAGAAGCATCTGACCTCTGTAATGAACGGAATTAAGGGAGGCTGTGTTTCGCCTTTAATCATCTGTTCATCATCCAAATCAAGTTCAGCTCTCATAGCAAGCTATTTAGCCCCAGACGATTGCAGGCCGTCACCAAAGTCAAAAAGACTTAGATCAGAGCTCGAGATCTTCTCTTTGCCAATGACTGTGCCTTCAATGCCTCAAAAAGGCAAGGAATACAATTTAAAGCAGACAGCTTCTCATCCGCGGGTGACAACTTCAGTGGCAAACTTAACACCAAGAAGACACAAAAACTGTTACAGCCTGAACCTGGCATTTAGTACCAGGAACCATGCATCACAAAGAAAGCACAGAAACAGATAATTTCACATACCTCAGTATCAACTCTCTCGCACCAAAGAGATCGACGCTGAGACTAGCAACCGGGAGGAGCAGGAAGACAGTCTGTGCTAGAAGAGGAATTATACTTGCCACGAAGGTCAAAATCTACCCTGCCGCAGAGCTCACTAACCTCCTCTACATCTGTGAAACCTGGAAAGCCACTAACGACAGAGGCAGCATGTAATAAACTTTCTCTTCGGACCTTACCATTCTCTTTCACATCCGCTTTTGGAACAAACCCCAGAGACTCAGAAACCGGTTGGCCTCCCCAGTATCGTCATTATCATGCTAAGTAACAGCTCCGTTGGGCAAGCCATGTCACAAGCGTACCCGACACCCCTAACACCTGCATCCTCGAACAATTGTTCCAAAGAGAACTTTGCCACGGCCACCTTACAGTCGGCAGGCAGAAGAAGCGCTTCAAAGACAGTCTGACAGTCTAAATCGTGAATTTCCACATTATAGCCGAATCTTGGGAATCCCCCGCTGTCGACAGATCTGTCTGGTGTAGTCGCAATAGTAAAGGTGCCTACTCAGCCCAAGAACACAAAATCAAAACTGCAGTAAAAAATGTAAGATACGAAAAGCGCGCAAAATTTGGAAACGAATGTGATGCAGGGATAGGAATTCTAGAAGGCAACCGCTGACATACCAATTTATCGCCCAGGCCTCCTCCACTCCTTTGATTAAATTGAGGGCAAAATAGGAGGCTTTAATATGGATAACATATTCAGATTGTGCTTTTTAACACAAAATATAGTATAAAATTTTTTAAAACTTAAACTAATGCTTGCAATGTTTTTGCGGATAAAATATAAGACAAATGCTCATGCACGAAGCAAAATAATGCCAAAAAAAGTGCTACCATTGCAGGTAAGAACCTAGTCATTTATCAAAAAGTTAAAATAGTTATTGCAGCAGCTAATAATCGTAAATTCATAGAGAAGGGATGGAATTTGGGGTAAAGGGATAGGAATGCTCGTCGGGAAAAAATACCCTATAAACTAAAAATAACAAAGCGTAAAAGTTCATTACTCTAAATTATACCACAGAGCAAAATGTGATTAGTATAAAGAATTGAATAACCCCGGAAAATACCAATCTGTCAATTTTGACCCCTATAGGTACCCCTTTCTTTCAGGGCGGCCGAACGGGCTGTCATTATTTAACAACTAGGAATTTATCGAAATTATATACAGAAAATCGATCTTATTTTAGGATTCTGTTTTCTGGTAGGCAAAGTTACTCCAAATATAAACGCGTTATTATGGACTGTCAGCCTCACAAATCATTAATAACACGCTAGCTTTGAAAACGTTGCATTCTTTTGTTTTATAAGAACCAGTAAATTTTTCCGTGCCTCATTGTTCTTAAATTTTTTGCCGATTTCAGCCTCAAGCTGTTCGTGTTTCTGTTCTTCTTTCTAGCTTGCTCAAATTAAAGAAAAAGAACTGAATGCCAACATTTCAGGCAGGTTGTTTATGTTTCACCTGCGCAGCTAAAATCAAAACACAGACCTGAACATAGAAAGATATCGAAAATTTCCAGTTGTGACTTAGACGCTTTCTAATGCGGCTACTTGCCTACAATTTTGGCATTTAGTTCCCTCTTGTATAAACATTTTCAGTTCATAACTTTTTTAAAACTAGTGTAGTATCAAAGATATTTGAGACTGAAATTTCATACGAACTCTCTTAAATATTTTGAGCCACTTTGCCTACATTCAAGATGGCGACCGAAACGCGATGATAAGGTCTGTTATACTACATTCCGAGGCAACCCAGTGGCGGATCCAGAAATTTCCCGGAGAGGGGAGGGGGGGGGAGATATTTAGGATTCAAACATACTTAACACTAACAATACTGGAGCTTCACCGAATGCTAGTGTGTTAATAGATATATCTATCTATATGTTTTTGAGCATATGACTGCTAAGAGAGGGGGGGTGATAGTCACCCTTTCCCCCCTCCTGGATCCACCACTGCAACCATCGTACTATACTATTTCATTCTCCTGCCAACTAGTAAGGAAACCTAACAACAGATATAGAAATACCTACCGATGGACATTTTCTAGAAAAAGAAATAGTTGCTCTAGATGGATATTGAAAAAAGTTTATGCTTGTTCTAAAAATAATGTTTATGTAGGTATAATCATACAGTTTCGAGTTTATTTTGAAATTAATTTACAAAATAGAGCTTTTCAAAAACCTGATACTCACGAGCCGCTTCTACTAATTTTATAACTGATAATATAGACAGTATCATTTACGCAGAACAGATTTAGACGACCATGTTTTGACGTAAACAAATAAATGACGTTTTAAATTTGGATAAAATTTGGCTCCTAAATCGGTCTGGCCTTAATTTTCTGCCAGTAAAAATAGATTGCATGAAGAAGCAATAAGATTTTGAAAACATGTCTATTTAAGGAAATGTTTTGTTTCCTATTTTGACTGGCTTTTACAAATATTACAATGTTTTTAAATGGTCCATAAAATTTCTTGTATACCGAATGAATATGACAAAAATTAATTAGAAATAAATGTATTTATGATATTTAACAGAACAAGCAAAAGCAAGCTGTATGGTCTGTATGTTGCCAAAATCCACTACTAAGAGGGTGTCAATTAGCTAGGGTATCCAAATCTCAATTGACTACTAAATTTTTGGCCTAATCTCAGTTAACTGTTAACCCCATTGGCACACTCTACCAAGAGCATAACTTTTGTTTTAAAAATACATCACCATGGCAAAAACTGAAAATGTTCAGTCTGCAGATGGTGCCGTAGTCATGAAATCTAAAGCCCTACACGAGCAATTTTTATGTGACAAGTTTTTATTTGACAATTTTTATTTGCTGCGGTAGCCCCGGTCTACACAAGCAATATTTATTTGAAAACAAAAGATTGGAGACTGGGATCTATTCTATGAATGACATAAAAAAAAATTGCCAATTTTATGTGTTGTCTCGTCTACACGGACAATTTTCCGTATGTAACAATTTTTATTTGCCAGATAAAACCTAACACGCCAGTTTTTCAGTAAATATATTTGTCATACAAAAATTGGTCAATTTTGTTCATCTACACGAGCAAATAAAAATTCTCACATAAAAATTGCGCGTGTAGACGGGGCTTTACACACATTGTTTTATAAGAACTGACCTCTTTAGCCCTAGAGTCTCAAGGTTTCTTAAAATTTGACCCGATTCAGCTCTGAAAGTTTCCCAATTTCTTTTCTATTTCTTACGCGCCAACCAAGACAATCGATGCGTCGTAAGGAAAACAGGCAATGCTGTACATAAGGCATGGAAGTGCCATGCATTTTGAGATTTATAGCGCAAATGCGATTTGCCTTTATAGATGTACGTATTGTGGAATGAATTAGGAAATTTTAAAACGAAATGCCATTTTTCTTGTTTCTCGGTTCAAGAGAGTAAATTTGGACCTAAAGACCCCTAAGAGTTTCTTAAGAGTTTTGGTTTTATATTATATTTGGTTTTATATTATTGTTTCAGATGCAATATATATAACTAAAGTTAATTTGTTGCATTATGAAATAAATCTCTTTATAACAAATGAAAATTCTGTTTCATTACTCATCAAAAACTATTATTAATAGTATTAAAAAAAGCATTACCGTACACATAAGCTGAAAACTAAGTTCAACAGAGAAGCATTTACGGATTAAAAGATTTCCCCAAACTGTTCAGCGATGCTCAGCAAATTCGTATGCATTGATTGATTCAGATTTTAAAACGACAATTATTGTGAGTAAACAAGGAAGTTTGCAAGCCGTGTCTATCGGCCAGGAATCGACTAACCAAACGGAAAGTTACTTACTTTCTTCTTTAAACCA
This sequence comes from Zoanthus pulchellus, assembly GCA_027575285.2. NCBI lineage: Eukaryota > Metazoa > Cnidaria > Anthozoa > Zoantharia > Zoanthidae > Zoanthus > Zoanthus pulchellus. The sequence continues at coordinate 4,627 of JAOBRB020703850.1, read as the reverse complement.
TCTCTGTTTTATTGGCAGTCTTAAACTGTAAACTATAAATCATTTTCTTTCATACAGCAGAAATTCAGCGCTGACGCATATAGAACTAGCAGACCTGTTCTTGAAACGGATGTATTTGGAAAGCGCAATTATGCACAAACGAGTTTCTCTAACGCGTTTTTTTTTATGAAGCTGACATTTTTTTTTTTTGCAAATCTTTTTGTTTGCCTCCCACACAACTCACTTTAAACGTTAATTTGCGAACTGAAATTTGAATGAAAATTTTCTTTGGCAAAATGATAATGACGAAAGGAGCGGAAGAATTTTAAAAACATTACGACAATGCCAATGGCTCACAAACAACCTGTCAACATTTTCATTTGTGCGGAAAGAATTAAAAATAAAGCTGATATGTAAATATGCCTCGTTGATATCGTTCATAGAAAATGGAATTCATAGCGAAAGAGTTTTTGCTGAATAAAACGTTTTCAAGCTGTTTTCGAGAGCTGCCAAGCTTTCGGATGTTTATATTCTAAGTATAAAATTTTAAAAAACAAGTGCTGAATTGGTGGATCAGCTGTTATCAAAACTTTTATTGGTAGCTCTGAATCTCATTTTATGACCTAGGAATAGAAGAGTATATTACGTGTTCCGTAATTATAATAATGAAGTATGGAAATAATGAAGGTCTTATGGAGCCTCGGCAAAGCGCAGTTCTTTATAGTCGTAACCAAACATTTTGGGCAGCAAAACTAGCTCAAAAATATAAACATCTTCGGTACGAATAGATATTTTTAAATCTCCGAAAAAACTAAGTTGTACTTTATAAGCTCTAAGTCTTAAAAATAAAGGAAAAAATGTGTTAATTACCGCAAATTTTCTTGCTTTTCTTGTGCTTTGCCAGTCAGACAGAACAGATTGGCAGCTTGACTACAATCCAAACTCACTCAGGTTTCAATTTGATAACTGATCCGGAAAATGACACTTGACACTCCAAGTAGAATTGCAAACAACACGCAATTAACAAATGGACCGTTGCAAAGTATTTACAAACTTTAAAACAAAAGGAAAATTTTCGCCAGTCAAGAAAAATTGAGAAAAAGCTGACTTCGCTTTGAGGCCAAGTAATAAAGTATGGCGAACTAAAAAGTCTTTACTTTTTTCATGCTTATCTCCAATCTGTGTTTCTAAATATTTTTGCATGCACTGAATCACGATTAAAAATGCAGTTTATAAGATAAGAACATAATAAACTTCAAATCCATTTCACGCCAAATATGCATAATTCAGTTATGTTGTTTTCACACTCAAATTGAAAAAAGATTTCAAAATAAAAGGTTTTTTTTTCGTTTCCTCTGTAGGCGGAAACATTATGTTATTTGTATGAACAAGTTACATCACTAACATAAAAAAAATTGCACTTTGGACTTGAATAAACAAAAGCTTTGAATGACTTGCGAGAAAAAGATTGCAATGTTTAAAGTTTTAATTTTGTCTTTAAACGAAATAACCTTGCATAATACTAGTGCTATAGTAAAAAGCTCTTTGTATGAACAGAAAAATCAATATGTTTGAAAATAATAGATTGGCGGTGCTAGGTAATAGATATCTGAACAGATATTACCAACAAATGAATGCTACTGAAATAAATGGAAAAATAGTTTGTCTTCATCAGCAAAATGCCTAAATTGCGTGCAAATTTTTACAACTGGTTTCAACTCCAGTATATTTCTGTACCACCACATGTAAATCAAAAGGAGATCATCTTCCTTTATAGGACTCAAACTTATCTTTGACTTTGTCTTTTTCAGATATGGAAACCGATCTAAATTTAAATAAGAAACTTATATTTGTAAACATTATGCATGGTTAAAACGAGTTGCCTACGGGTATATATATATTATACATGCTGTTTTTTAAAACATAGTTGAAAACAGAATATGTAACTTTAGAGTTTAAAATACGAAATTAAAATCATTCATGGTTTTTCGTCTGTTCACCTCATGTTTATCAATGCAACATCGCCTTTGGGGTTAGCGATGGTTTACACAAAAAAAACTTGTTTGTTCGTGTATTCTTAGGCTAAACTAAAAGACTCTTGTCGCATAGTTAATAAATTTATTAAAATAATGTATTTCGTACATTAAAACGTTTAAAAAGACATAAGACATTAGAAATTAATATTTAGTAGTTAAATGGAAGTATATTACGGATAATAATATTTTTAAAAGTTCAACGTAAAAGCTGATTTTTACCTACCGGAGAAAAACTTTCCTATTTCTTTCTCTGGTTTCATTTTATAAAACCGCTGGGAGAACAACAAAAGCCACTTCCAGAAACTTTCTGTTTCCAAAACTAGAAAAACACACGAAACTCAATGATTTAAGAGAGCTTCATATGCGAGTACAGCCTTACAGAATATGGCTTGAGTTCTTTAAAATGTCAAGGTTAAATTAAAATCGGTAAATCCTCCGAAAAATTTTGTCACGTTTCACTGAAAAACCTCACGTCCCACATGACACCGGTGATTGATAAGTTCCTTTCCTCTGTGAAAAGCCGCAAAGCCAAAGCTATGACAAACGGCTAAACATTCAAAATTTGATGCGAAAAAACCCTTAGAATGTATGGAGAAATTTGAGTACAAAGACTTTAAATGAACATCATCAATTCTGAACGTGCCGTTAGAACATAAATTTATTTAAAACGAATTTTTTAAAGTTTTGAGAACAAAACATAATAAACTGGCAATACGTCCCGCTGTCACGTATCTTACGTAATTTGCAAAGATGAATATTATCTTAACACCACGAGGCAAACAGTTTTTTATATAACATTGTTAATTCAGCTTCAAAATCAAGAGCTGCGATAACAACTGGTAAATTTTATAAAAAGTTGCATTTATATTTCGAACAGCGAAGACAGAGAACAGACTTTTATTTTGTTTATCTCTGTTAGCTTCTATATTTAGAGGTCGCAAGTAAACACCTTTTATCTAATGAATCACGATTGTAAATTTTCTATACATTTATATGTTCATGATTCATTAGTGTACAAATAAAGTAATGAAGTCGGTCGGCCCGACATCTGGTGCTAAATTTAGCTTTTTGTTTTAAAATTTTCTTTCATTTTGTTAAATTTCTTCAGTTTTCCCCATGTGAGTAACTGTTTTTTTACACGAAACATTCTTTCATTTTGTTAAATTTCATTTTTTCCTTGGGAGTAACTTTTGAATTATTTTTTTATTTACAAGAAACATCCTTTCATTTTGTTAAATTTGTTTTTTTCATCTTGGGAGTAACTAAACTTTTTTTGTTTACATGAAGTCAAGTAAGAGACTGAACCGGCATCTTCGTCATAAATGTGAAACACCATGAGACAATATACAAGAATAAATTACTCAATTCTGATTGGCTAAAGCCACGTCTACACGAGCAATTTTTATGTGACATTTTTTATTTGCTCGAGTAGATGAACAAAATTGATCAATTTTATTTTTGCTGTAAAAATTAAACAGCATGGTTAGTTCTTATGTGGCAAATATAAATTGTCACATACGGAAAATTGTCCGTGGACGGTGGAGACGAGGCAACACATAAAATTGACAATTTTTTTGATGTCATTCATAGATCCTAGTCTCCAATCTTTTGTTTTAAAATAAAAGTTGCTCGTGTATACGGGGCTTAAGAAAGGGGTGCAGCTCTTCTGAGCACTAGACGACTAGTGCAAAATGTGTAACACAAGTGAGAACTTGTAAAACGAGTGCAAATCATAAAAGCTTTCTGATTGGCTAAAACACAAAAGAAACCAACAAGAACCTATCAGATTAGAGCTGTTTCTATAACAACATATTGGCAGAATTTTCGAGATAAATTGCGAAGTAAAATGGCCGGGGTTTTCAGCGAACAACGATTTGGTTTTGCGAGCGAGACAACGATTGAAGAGCTATGAAATTTTTTTAAAAGCCCAAATACAGTAAAGAGTACGTCTTTCTGGCTCGAAGCGAGCTTCTAAGATTTCAAAACGACTGCCCGGTTCTTGTAAACGTCGAGCGGTGTTATTTATAATATCGAGGATGATTCTGATTGAACGTATTCTTTTCCTAATTTATTGTAAAGTGAGTTTTCTTGACATAAATATAAAACGCATGAAAGGTGTTAAATCAGTCCTCACACATTTTTCTATAAATTTTAAAAATGATTTTGAAACTTTCGGTCTTGTAAAAGTTTCCTTTGACAAACGTTGTAATCCGTTTCAGCAAATGAGTTGAATGAACTAAAAAAGCGCGCCATGTCAAAATGTTTTTGTTGTAGTTATGTTATTCGTCTTTGAAAAATTTATTCGTGCTTATTTCCCAAAGTGCACTCGAAATCATATGATTACCTATATTTACTACTAGGCTAATTTATGAGGTTTAGTAAAAGTACCTGGCATAAAATATTTTCAGATATTCAGCCTGAGATCGTTCTTAAATTGTGGGCACAAAAAAAACATATAATACTTTTATTTCTTGAGCTTTTCGGATTTCAGTATCAATTTTATACCTTTTTAGTACCCCTTATGCAGTGACATGTCCTTAAGGCTGGTTTCCATATAATCGCTCCCGTCGCTACTGTCGCTCCCGTCGCGACCAAAATTATTCAGCGACAGT